>UZAN01039430.1:116404-133753 GCA_900618425.1 Echinostoma caproni | reverse complement strand
ACCATGATGATGCATGGAACAATGAAGAGTTCCCCATTGCCCTAAATGACCACAGGATTGGTATTGTCAAAATCCGAACGGCATCATCATCATCATCATTATTACGTCTGGATTTCAAACTGTGTAGTCTCGGATCCGTAGCCCACTAGCAAATTAGAACAACCGTACGCAGGGTAGGATAGCTTTATTATGACTCATTCACAATCAATCGTGTCAAGCGTATGATCAACAAAGCAGCAATAGAACTAACAGCCAATCAGAATCGAACCCATGTCGGCAGGCCGTATTGGTATGCACAAGCGCGTGAGGTTGATCAATCTGAGTAGATATAAATCGATGAAATCTGTGGAATGAGCAAATTATCGATGCGCAGGTTGGCAGAACGTACGCATTTAAGTTGCAGGCACGTATGCAAGAACCATCATCCTGGTCATCAGGATAACCTTCCAATCGTCGGCATCATCAGTAGCAATGTAACCATTCTTGGCCTGCTATAGAAAAAGCAAGTAATGGAATAAGAACTTGTGTCCGTATTAATTTGCATATCAAACAACCAAAGAAAAAAGGAGATAACTGAAGAGTCGGTTTGTCTAGATTAGATTTAATTGCATTCGCTCCGTGTCGTGCAAAACTATAGGAGAGGAACCATTACACGTTCTTTCAATTGCCTTTTTCAACCTGCGCTGTATAGGCCTATCATTTTATTCTTTTCTAAAGGGTGTGATAACCAAGCGGATTTTTTCGCGGCGGTTTCATCCTGTTCTCGTTTATTCAACGGCACTCCCCACTTTGCAATAGGCATTTAGGATATCCATTTTCCCGCCATGTAGTGGATATGTAGCTAAAGTCGAACTCTAACTTTTCACAGGAGCATATCGGACTGGCCCTAGGGAACAAACACTGTACCATCAATCTTTTGTATTGTATTGGGGAGAAGCTTCAAAAATTAAGCTACTGTTCTATCCTAGTCGGCTTGTTAGATACCGATCATTGGGCATCTGAAGGGATGTATACAACTGATTAGATTGCCAAGAAATAGTGGAATTCAACACATCCTGTGATCGTGTCGATTCTCCATGTTTTTGTTATTTGTTTTCAAGCTGACAGACACCCACAGACTCCACCATAGTGCATAGCAATATCTTGGAGTTACGTATAAAGGGTTCTTCATAACCGCAGTTTTGTTGATAACTTGCGGTGCATGTCATTTAAAATTTAAGAGGTCAAACATTTTCACTTTTCGTAGTCACTTATTTCTAAATTTGTATACCAGTGTGTCCTTCCTTGTAACTGCATGCTTCTCTGGTTTTGTCTTTGATTTCTGAAAAGGAGTTAATTTTGAAACTTGCAAATCATCACAAAATATCTTTTGTCAAACTTGTAAAAGTAGTAATGTTGGATAGCTTTACTCGCGATTGCATGCTAAACTACGTCACAGTCGTTCACAAACCTCTGCATTCTCCGAATCACGGTTTATGTATGCCATCGGGTATAAACGTTTACCGAGATTCGCTTCTGCCCTGTCTCGCACGTGTACTCATTCACAGAGAGAAAGCATGTGGAATGCAGCTAGTCGTTGAACTCTCTTATGATCTACGAGAACTTTTCTACGAAGTGCGTTAAGTGTAATGGTCAGTGTGTGCAGTCTTAAAAACGTATATGCAAACTTTGGTGTTTGCCACAGCTTCAACATACACTGCAATACAACAGATTACAAACACACAAACAATAACTTCACTTACGTACAACAAAGTGAAGCGGCTGAACCTAGTTGTTGCCCTGGAGAAGAAATTCTCCCAGCGATTACTCATAGGTATATGTGCAAAATAGCTCCGCTTTGAAATTGGATAAAACCGAATTAGAATAATCATCTTTGCGGCCTGACTGTTGTTGTCCATCACGTGGTGGACAGCAACTAAATACATAATGTTCAAATTGTTGTTTGGCAGATTTTAGGTATTTATGAATGAGAAATGAATTTATGTGAATGAGGAGATTATGGGATCCACCATTTTACAACTCGAAAATCATCAGTATTTGACTGAACCACGGTCTGTAGATAATAATACTTGTACCGCAATGCAACTGAAAGTCCTACGGTGCTGCCTGATCAAGTTGGCTGTGTTGTCGTTGACATCTACTTCACTTTGGAGGTGAAGTTTGTACAGGAGATCACGTTTCTTGATATTTTCCAGTCACGTGTTGCAGGTGACACACATGGACAGAAAGAGCGAGGATGAACCACTACATCAGAGAGTGAAAGAAGCTAAGTTCAATGTGTCTTCAATCGTTTTGTTCTAGCGACGCAATAAGTGATGGAGCTGAGACTGGTAAATCAACTTTCGTCAAAATCTGACGCCCAAAAGAGTTCACTGATTGTTGCGTGGAGGCCAATAGTGTATAGCTAAAGAATTCGACGGTGAAAATCCATAGACCGTACGTTCGAGAGAACAATGAGCAAAGTAATTTGGAAATTAGTGTTAAATCCTTAGTTTTGAAAAGCATTGCGTATATTCCTCATTTCATCTCTATTGTTCCATTACCATTTGTGAGATCCCTTGCCATCCTTTGGCTATGCATTCGAAATGCCACCACCTAACATTTAAGTTAAAAATTCTCACCCCGTAAGTAATTAACAACACAAACGATGTGGTCAGTGTCTGAACATTCACATCATAACCCCACCTGCTCCCAAGTTAAATAAACTGACAATTTTATTATTCCCGCTCCCCACATTGTGCACTGAGTTGTCTTGCAATTCACAGTTTGGTGGAGCCGTGAAAACAAGCTGGCTTGCCACCTCATTATATCATATCTAAACCACTCACAATTCCATGTGATAAATCAGTTCCCTTCAGGTTTATCATTCAATATTTATTCATTCTATTTATCTGTTCATTCATTCAATCATTCTTTCACACGCTTTTTCTGTTAAGCCGTCAGTTTACTGGTTTGCTGAACATCCTCCTCTAGCTGTCCGGTCGATCAACACACGCACATACACACACACACACACACAACCTAAGGTGTTCTAATAACACTAAAACAGGTCCAAATCGCAATACGGCATGTATGTATATGTTCACAAACAGACCCACATTCAAGTACACACGGGTATACAAACTGTTCCTCCCATCGATATTCCCACACACACACATACACACACACACCGAGGCAAAAGCGCTCCGTCGCATACATGACCGATCACGCTATTGCTATTCGAACCAACAATGACGGAATGAGGTATGCACGGTAGATGGAAGTGGATTTTGACCGAAGAAGTAGCCAGGCGAACGAAAGACGCGGACGGATGGACAGATTTAGTAACAACTGTGAAAACAGACTAAAAACGGAAGCTGAGATGGATTCTCATTCACACGCATACGCGCGTGCACACTCAAGCAGGGGCACGCAATGTGTCCGATCAACCGATGAACTTGTTTTTCTGAGCACCTCGACACTCTACGAGACAGGCTGAAAAATGAAAACATTTTTTTCAAGGTGACTTCTCCACATACCATTTATTCACCTGATACTCATACAGGTCATCTGTAACTCAGGCTCTCTCAAATACAGATTCTCTTCATGTGCCGAACTATGGATCAATCAAATGAACTGCATTTTGATCGGTTCGAAATGGCCTCGGGTATAAATTGAACAGCGAATACGGTTCAAGGAATGGGTTCCATCCATCCATTGAGGACAGGAAAACTTCGAATGGTAAAATTGTTTGGATTGGATTACTGGTTGTGCACGACCACAATTTAAGGTTGATGCGACCAACATTTGTGCCAAAATCAAGGATAGTGTCTGTGGTTATGCTATCGGTTTAAACTGTCGCTATATACGGGCATTCATCAAACTCGTGCAGTATCACTCTCATTTTAGAAATGCACTTCAGTTTCCAATACCACACTTGTGTATTGATGGATTTGGGTAAAATGTATTTAAACCTGACTTGATCTCCCACTGTTGTGTTCTTGGTTCCCTTCTATCACTGTTTAAATTTGGGTGACCTTGAATGTCGCGATAAACTTAGTAGTAGTGCAAAGGTTACAGCTCAGATTTGGAAAATATTTTGTGCAAAGCAGCGGCTGGTTATGTTTTCGATTGTCTAAACGAAGTCCTTGGGTATACGGTATCAACCGAAGTTGTGCGGCAGGAAACGTTCGACACAATGCCGCCTCTAGTTTTGAACGCACGTCGTTCATCATGTGATCACCTTTAAAGGCTAGTCTGAGGAAAACGCTCTTCTTCGATATTTCGCAGACAGGATCAACCGGTACCTTTCGTCTACTAGTGACTTTCTCTGGATAACCGTTATCCAGTAGCGTCCTTCGCAGAAAGGCCTCTTATCCTTGAAGAGTGTCAGGGGAGCAAATATTCCTGGCACGACGGAACAGAGTCTTCACCAGACCTCGTGTGTGTGCCATAGGAGTGAAACTAGCAAATTGTAAGTATTGTTCACTCTATGTAGTCTTCCGATAGATGGATCTTTGCAAGGTGTTATCTGATCGCCTCCTGATATTTATATCTAAAAATTCAAACAACGTTTTTTTTTCCTTCTTAAGGGAAACAGAGAGATTGGGATAGACAGTATTAAACTGTGTTAAAATGCTGTTAAAATGATCAGAGTCGGCCGCACAATTCTGCCCCACATGCCGTCGACCAGTTCACGTGCAGTTGCGATGACACTTACATCGTCAGAATGAATCGGCCTGTCACATAGGATGTTTGAACACATACCCAAGTGGTTGGTACAATCGATGACGCAACAAAGTCTTAGAGGTCAAACTGATAAGAGAAATCCAGGGTCATCAATCGCAAAACATCTCATGACACCTGGACACATCGTTGACCCACAATTGTCGTTCAAGCCGTTGTAATGTACCATTAACCCTGGATCTTGTCGTTAAACGATGTGATGCTAATCAAGTTGCGCAACCAAATCCTGTGTGCACACAATCAGTCAGACTACCATGGAACTGATTTCCTACTCCACTCTCCTCCTCTCGCTACCCTGACTATTGTCCGTTGAACCACTGTAGGTATTAAGACTTGTTCGATTGTTTTACAGTGCAGCGACTGAAGAGATTGAAAAGAATGTTAACATCTCGCAGTATTTGTCTTTTCTCTTTTCTAACGCATTGCACAAGGGGACCCAATGTTTCAAGTTTTGTATCGTACTTCTAGGGAGGGCCTCTCCGAGCAAATCACGTGAATGATAATGTGAACCAAAATCGGCATCACCAAGCACGCGATGGTTAGGATGATCGATAGGTGACAAAAAGGTGAACAGGTATGAAGCAAAGGCGATGCAAGAAGTTCAAGCAGTAAAACTTAAAAAGAACTAACAAAAGAGAGTCTAACAGGGAAATAAACGTTGTACGATACAAGATTTAATTCACTGCAGAATGAAACCCGCTGACACAACAGGATTTAATTAATCCCATTCATCTTCCATTTTTAATGAAGAATCTAACAGATAGGTAGATAAGCAGACAGTTCAACTGCTACAGGACCCAATGTCATCGATTTATCTTCATGGTGTCTGACAGTGCTGGTGTAAAAAGGGTTTTGTTTTTCACGTTCCGTCAATGGCCTGAATGAGAGTTGTCTCTGTACAGTAAATTAGACAAACATTAGGCTGACTTGTTTAACCACCCATGGTTGTAAATTGCGATTCGCCTCTGAAATTGATGGTACCATATCATTACTTATCTTCGTACCACATCGGAGGTGTACAAACAAATGAGCACTCTGTATTCAAGAACGATTTCACAGTAATTCAAATTCCGTATGTCAATAAAGTGGGACTTAGGAATACGGCTTGCAGGGTTCGATAGAACAATATAAGGGACAATAAGCTCTGGATGTATGTCGCTCAGCCATAGGCATTTAACAATGATATCTAGAGTATATATTGATTCAAAATGGTAAATTCATAGTTGCAAATGGGTGCGTGTGGATGGAACACAAATCAATTCTGAATAAATATATTCATTTTATGCACCCTGTTGCATGCTTTCGTTCAGCCAGGTATAATTCACCGATTTAAAGATGCTTCTTTATTCTACTAAAATAAAGTACATACTTACAAAAGTGGCAAACTAAACTGTGTCACGTAGTCTTTATCATCTGTATGCTTCCTATTAGAAAAAAATGAAACAAATATCAGTGTTCTTTCCAATTAGGAAGAGCAAACATTCGAACTGGCAATAAAAGGAGCCGTTCTTGTCAAGTTACGCCTTCTACGAGCCAACATGTAGTAGTTGATCACGTAGGGTATAAAATGTTTACAATCAATTCAAATAACACAACGAATTAAGGTATTATTATTTGTGCTTCGTGACCCATTGAATTGCAAGTGGGAATAGTTAAAAGATAGAAATGGTGAGCCCCATAAGCCCGAGAATTATCAGTATGTTCGAATCTGGGCGAATCGTCGGATAAAAAAGAATCTAGGATTTCGCTATTTCACAACGATTGGGGTTGATAAAATAGTAGATTGAAAGGCCATCTGGAGTACTGGTCCAAACCACCTCCAGTATATGTGCATCGGGTATTGCAAGGATGTTTCTAATTGATCGTATGTGAGGACAATTCGAGAGCTAAGTCCGCTACCACAACGTACTTACACGAACAAGCTAATACAAGCTAATTTTCCACATAAATATTAGCCATGCACGTATTACGCCATTGGTGAATTGTGTGGTTGAACTCGGTTCCAGTGAAGGTGACAAAACGCAACAAACAATGTATTTTCAAGTAATTAGATGATTTTAAAAACATGAACGAGGCACGTTTTCACATTCCAAAGAATCTCGCTGAAGTCGAAGTAGTCTCAGCAAATATTGAAAGCAAACAAGGAGGGGCTCTGCCGGTTGTTAAGTGTTCAAGTTTATCGGATTAGTTATCTGATTATAGTGAGTTCAAATAATGTCACTGTTACCTATCGATCCCATTCCCGCATTTTCCCATGCAGCCATTCTATGCCAGCGGCCCCCTTCCTGACAGCTGGCGGTACGTTTATATACCCAAAGAATAAAATTGATCAGTCTTTATTTAAGGTTGCGTTAGCGCTATTGCTAGAAACTGCTGATAATATATTTTTGAGGCAGGGTGGAGTAAACCTGCTAGTGTCTGGAATTTACAGTTACCGGGATTAAAATATTTCACGAATTTGTGGAGAACTTGAGTGTTTGCCTTCTAAACATTGTTTGCTGTTTCACGTAGACAGGCTAGAATAACCGATTTCCCGAGTGTCCTCATCCTCACACCCGAACTGCGAGCCGAGAGTCAACTTTATTCAGCTTCTCAGACCTACTCCCAAAGTTGATGCTGTTCCATAAATGGAGAAGACAATCGTACCATATATGGGCGTGTGCCGACTAACAAAGCGTGCTCGCCAGCCTAAGAGTTAGAACAATCGATAGATCGATGAAAACTTATTTCACATTTTGTTTACGTTCTCCCTTATTCTACGGGCATACGGATCTACTGCCAGATTGGTCGATTGGCTATGGGTGGCTTTCGAGTCACACTTAGGATTGTCTTGTATAAGTTTAAACTAAACTATTCTTATGATCGCGTGCGCTACACAATGCACAGGAAATCTGTTTGACGTTTTTTTTCTACAAAGGTGTGAGAACCGGTGCAGCAAACGTTGACAAAACACATGTCCAGATCAATTACCTGAGAATAAAAAACTTATCCATATTTGTTCCGATCAACATGAATCTAGTTGCAAGAACCCCAGTAGAATTAAAAACATAGGGAAACAGATGGGAAAGCTTCCATGGATTTCACAATGGTTCGGCATAAAAGAAAGAGCTTAACAGACAAAACCAAATTTCAGGTATGTCCCACTTGCACTGGGTGTGTGAATAGATCTTAGGGAGTATTGACAAAATATTTTATCGATTAGGTTTTTCAAATGTGACCTGTCGGTTTTCCACCATTTCTGACAAGCCGAAATGAAATGACGGAAAGTGAGGACTTGAGATAACTCATTAAAGAAATGACGATTAACAAACTATTTTATTTTTCGCATTTGTTTTGTAATAATAAAATCAACTTGCTATTGGCGGTTTTCTCGTTTTTTAGCTTTTTAGTTAGTCATGGAATCTATTGTTGCAGATTCGGTAATGGATCATCTGGAGTAAAATGACTCTCTATCCCCAACCCAGTACGGGTTTCGAAAAAATCGTTCATGTGCCACTTCACAAGCACTGATGATGTCACCTCGACTGGTGATGAAACGTTTGCAAACAAATGAAACATTTGCAGATATTGCTAAGCTCCGCGAACAGGCGAAATGGAATTCAGTTCACCCGAGCTACGAGAACCGATTTTCAATTTTTTGTCAACATGTACAACTAACTTGATTTTAGCTTGGAACTCATGCTGTGGACCAAGGCAAAGGGGTAGATGTTATTTACCTGGACTTCTCTAAAACCTCTGATAGAGTAAATCATCAAATACTGATACGGAAGCTGTATAATTATGAAATCCGTGGACCCGTACTTAGCTGAATCGAGGAGTTTCTTCACCTATGCATCATGTCAGTTCATGTTCCCGATTCACTTTCTGATCCCATAGATGTCAGCCGTGGGGTTCCACAAGGATCTGTACGAGGCCCACGTCTTTTCCTTGCTTTATAAATGATCTTCCACACATCCTCGGACCACAAATTCTGCTATTTGCGGACGGTGCCCAAATATGGAGGACAATAACAAAATCAGAAGGTTCATTCGATCTCCAGAACGCCTTTGACGAAGCCCACAGATGGTCTGTCTCCAATGATATGGAATTCAATGTTACCAAATGTAAAGTTTTATCACTACGTCACTCTGGTCGTTATTCCTACACTCTCGGATACCAAACTCTGCCTCATGCTCCATCCGAGAAGGATCTGGGAGTAGTCATTCGCGCGGACTTGAGTTGCTCCACAAACTGTTCCACGGCATCATCCATGGTGGTAAAACAGGTTAGACTGCTCAAACGTGTTTGTGGGGTCTTGTGTTCGCTGAGCTTGGCGTTTGAATCGCAAAGGTTTCATCGCCAGCCGAGGTGACATCGTCAGTGCGTACTTACGATATCACCTCGGCTGGTGATGAAACGGTTGCGATCTAAACGCCAAGCTCAGCGAACAAAAGACCCCACAAACCATAAACCAGAGATACAAACCACACCCCCATTCAAATTTGTTGCTCAAACTTGTTTTTGGATCGTTTGAGTTGGCTTTGTTTCCGCGTCTGTTAGCCACATATATCCGTCCATACACCGAGTACTCAATTCAGGCCTGGAACACATGGCTGCAGTGAGATCGGAAGGCACTTGAACATCCGCAGAGAATGGCTACCAAGAATGTCAAAGGTCTACATTCCAATATCTATAGAGAAAGATTACAGCTCTTGGGGATATACTCAGTTCAATATCTTCAAATCAAAGGTGGTATGATCTTACTATATCGGATTTTGCAACAACCCAACCATCCATGTAGATCTCTTTTGGTTCTATCAACCAATGTTCATCTCAGAGGGCATCCACTGAAGTTGGCACTCCAAAAGAGCCGTCTCGACTGCAAGCGCCATTCATTTGCACGTAGGGTATGCAGCAAATGGAACTCTACCACCTCACGTGGTCTGTGCGCCAACATTAGTAACTTTCAAGCGTCAGCTTGATGATACTCTGGCAAACATTATGTTTCAACACCCAACTACATAATATATTCTCCTGTGCTCGTCAAAAACATTACATTACTATTATCTTTCATGGACTAACTGTGATCCTGTGAATCGTGTTCCGAACAGAAGCGTAAACACCCTATGGGATTTGATACGCGAAGTCTTTGCAAGTTCTTTCTCATAATAAAAATTGGGATATGAATTTGAAATGAGCGTAGAGTTCAACTATCCCACTCGGCCTAAATGGCCTTCCAAGAAGTAGGATCAATCCTATTCAACTTCATCGGAATGTGTTCAGGATTCACACATCAGTATTTATCTAAAAGAATGAATGGATTCCAACACAGTTAGTCGTAAAAGTTACTCAATGATGCAAATTTTCAGTGTGATCAAAAATCTTGAGATTAACACTATTTTTAGAACTGTTCGGCAATTCGTTTCGAACGCTTTCCAAGGAAATATTTTGCTCTTGCGTCCCAATTTTGTCNTTCGCAAGTTGTGTGTGTGTGTGCACGGCAGAAGGTATATACCCCTCTCCCGAATATATATTTTAATTGAATCTACTCGTCTCCTTTGAGTTATGAAGCGAGAAACCGATTGAAAAATAAATATTTTCCTCCTCTTTGGGAGAAAGCACGATCCATATCTATCATGTATCATCCCTACCATCAGAATCATATTGACAACCATCAAAAATCGTTTTTGACTTCTGGATTTCATTCGGTAAGTGTGAGCCACGATTACTTACTATAGACAGCGTAGAACCTTGATGCGGAAAGAGAGAGAGCGATTAGTCCGGGGTCCTCCCAGAGACACGGTAACCGTCTGCCATTTGGAATGCATAAACAAAAGCCCAATTTGACACGACATATGTGAAGTCAAGAAGTGCCGCAAATACCAATGCTCTAACCGACGAACGGATGCCAAAATTATTTTCACGCACCCTCCTCCCACTCCGATATCCGTCCACTCCGTCACACTCCTAAGCGTTGCAAACCTTGCTATGCATCTGGCTATTCTTTTTCCGTCCAGAATAGGTCGGTAACTATGCCTACTTGCTACATGATATGTTCCCATTTGTAACCCACTAGTTATTCGTTTCTCGAGCAACCTAGACCAATCATATCCGAATGCTGAATTGGACGTGAATAAGCCGCCTTTCAGTATCTGGACCGTATTGTCACATTTTACATTGATCTTCCCAAATACTATGGTTTGCATGAAGCGTAAAATGGGCGGGTTCTTGTATTACTGCTATTTTATTCCTGTCAATAAATTTTGGAAAATGGATTCACTTACTGAACTGTTTTCAGAAAATGTCACATTATCCTCTGGTATTCATTTTCGGCCAAAAAAGTGTGAGTATGAGATATCGAGATAAACTAAAGAAGTTCTATTCGCAAAATTGAATTATTGTTCAATTGCTTTGTTCGTGATAAAAACTTTAAACTAGGATGCATCTCTTGTTTCCAAATAAATTTCGATCCAAGTTAACATGGACAGAGCAAAAGCATCATACTCGCTTGAACCTGGGGAAAAAGGGCTTGTGGTATCTGTCTTTCTTCTATAACTTCTTCGACGATAATTGTTGGAAGCTGAAGAAGAATAAGACCCGGTCCGCACCGAGGGACAGAACTATTCCAATGGTAACATTTTTGAATAAGTGTTTGCAACCCCAATAAACTCGACACTGAGGATGACTTTCGCGGGTTTCATGTTGAACAAAGTTCCCCTTGGATTCCCATGGCAATTTTTGTTGACCGGGTAGGTGGGCTACGGAAATATAGACCAAGATGTTCAAAATATACAAATATCAAAAATATTAAAGACACGGAGAAAGGCGCTGTAGTAATTCATTGTATCATAAGTGTGCATGCATGGAAAATCATTAACGGTTAACAACAAACATGGATGAAATCCTAGTTGGTTCGTCCAAGCTTTTGACAGTCATTACAATGGATCCGAATAATCGGCCCGGTGAAGTGCAAACAAAAAGGATGATAAAATGTTAGTCCGTGTGTTTTTCTACTTCGAAGGCTATACATCTGTTCAGAATCATAGAACAGGAACGCACCATCGGTTCCGGTAGCCTGAATAACTACGCGTACTTCATTATTTAGAACAAATAAATAATATGTGCAAAGGTTTAAAAAATATAAGGAAAATGGAGTTCGTGTAGAGGCACTTGGAGCATAGTTGCGAAAAGTGGGCTTTTGGATGCTCAGATATTGAACATATGAAAACTTCTCACATAAAGCTCACCAGATGTTGGATACGATATGGGGTATCAGTTGACCTAAAACCATAGAACAGTGTACAATTATTTTCAGTTATTGACAGTTCCGTTAATTACCCCCAACGGATCAAAAACAATTCAACTGATTGCTTCCTTCGAAAGGTTAACGTAGTTTAAACTTTTCATCCAGCACAAGGTGGATCCCGGGGTTTTGCAAAATTGTAATCAGCACGTAGGTCACTTATTTGGCCAATTGTTTGAGATTGTATTCTGAATTCTATGTAGGTACGGATCCTGATATCCCATAACTTTTCTGTCGCTTCACTTACAGCTGCGATGAAGAGCGCATAGGACGAAATTGAACATTCAGAGGGTGAGAGGGAGGGAATACATTCAAAAGCATCCTGTTTAGTCACCGATCCAGTCGAATTTCACAGGACACGGAAACCAAATATTGGTCATTGCGGAGCAAGTCCTAACAGCAAGTCATGGGGTAAATCAAAAGCCATCCATTTGAATTTCAAAGTTACAGCGGGAAACCAAAGCACATGGTGTTCAGTGAAACCGTCGTGACTAAACCAGAAAAGCCATTCTCTGTGTACACAAGAGCAGTTCGTGTAGACATCTGCCTTCTTATCCCATTTTGTACTCAGTTGTATCACCTTTGTGTTTAGCGCTTGTGATCGACGGGCGTGAATGAAATGCCCGCAGTTCACAACATTGGTCTTTCTTTCCGTTCGTGAAAAGGGTTGGTTCCTTGGACTCTGGTTTGGTCAGCTTGATTGACTCAAACTGGAATGTCGGAACACTGTTCCCAGGCTATTAGGAATTTGAATTATACACATGGTATCCGATTCGCTTCACGCGTTACCGCTCATCAATCTGATTACAGTATAAGTTTAAAACCATGAGCAGCCGTCGCACTTCAAAATAAAAACTGAACTGCACACAAGAGATAAACACAACATGATTTACGTGACTCACTTGAACAATGAAATTTAAGCTTTCACCCGGGTAATCGGGACAACTAGTCGTTGTCTTTGCGACTCGGTTCTTCTGCAATCCGAGTGGGTCATCTGACTTCGGAATTAGGTAAGTACAAATGCAATGCACGCAAGTGCCAGGAGGATGTTGAAGGTATCACGTGATGTGGCGTACTAGTTAGACGTATTGTATTCATCTGATCTCCCAAAGAACGGGTCTCTCTCAGTCTGTCCAACAAAATAAAATATAATACACTAGTCAGTCTGCATGTGAAACCCGGAACTGTTTGTTTCTTTGAGACAACTCATCATGTGTTCTTACAAGAACCTAGCTATCTGATGTTTTAGTTTATTACGAACAATGTAAACACTGTTATTTATGTCTGAGTTAAGATCAAGCCAGACAACCAGCCTCAACTAACTTGTTTCACAATTCACCTAGAGTACGGGTGGGGGTGAAAAACTGGGGCAACGTGACACAATGTTTGAGTTGAACTAAAATGTTAATTTGAGCCCCGGGGTAAAAAGAGTTGATTATCGGCATGAAAATTACCAAAAACCGAGTAAATAATTATAATGTTCTGGTTAGCAGAAAACCTAAATTACTTTGTAGATAAAATAAAACTGATTTCCTTCAGTAACATTTGTAATAAATGCATTGGATAATTTAAAATTTATACCTTTTAAAATCGAGTGAAGCACATTATCATTCAAGAAGTGTTTCCTGAACAGTTGGTGAGTTTAAGTCGCACATATCACACAAAGGGGAAATACCTTTTATCGAGGTTTGCACCCGCTGAGAAGTAAAGGGGATTTCTTTGTTTGTTTAGTATCACTCATATAATTGTACTGCAATGTTCTACAATGTTTAGCATTTGAGAGTTTGCATTAATGATAGCCAAGTACATATAGTTGCAAAATAGATACCATTACATAAGGGAAGTTTAGCGTTTAATGAATGTTACTACGCTCCGTAAAGTAGTTGATGAATGTCTTCTTAGGTACTGAAACTGGCCGCTTTGTATAAAGGACACATAGGTGAGCGCTGATTACATTGGTTAGCATAACGGTACGTGTTGTACTCACCATTGCTTATGAAATAGACCGTACATCGTTCTCCTTCCACATCACCTGTGCATCGCTGCTTCCAATATGCTAGAACCACAATGATAATCAAACAGACCGTTACAGTGGATTCAGCAGGTAAAGAATAACTCACAATTAATCTAACCGCTGCACCATCTAGTTGATGTTAGATTTACCAACTTCCTGACGAACTGCCATCGACTAGCTTATTCACTGACAAACTGCAGGTGACTGACTGATTGACTAACCCACTAACTGACTGACTGACTGATTGATTGACTGACTGACTGACTGATTGACTGACTGACTGACTGACTGACTGACTGACTGACTGACTGACTGACTGACTGACTGACTGACTGACTGACTGACTGCAGCTGAAAGACTGAATGACCGAATGCATGACTGTCGGTAAAACGTCAGACTGATGCGAAAAATGAGTAAGATTTGAAAAGATGAACCATAATTTGCATTTAGATGAACAGATATAGTCTAAAGTAGATTGTTCAAGATAAATATAGCCCTAATCGTGTTCAACTTGCTTCAGGAAGATATGTAGCTTAGGTACCTGCAAGGTGTTGTTTTGTTTTTAATAAGTGTGGCTAATTAAGCTGTCATGAAACTTTCCAACTACCATCCATCATTCAAAGACATGAACTTCGTCAACCTACCATGAATAATCTGGACATGCACTTGTATAGAAATAAACGACCGTTGAATCCGTTTGCCAACCCCCTCCCCACAAGGTTTTACCCACAGATCTACTTAGTTACCTCTCATTTTTTACTATCTTGACCCGTACTTTTCGTTCGCCCCGAATGACTCCATTTCTTTGCGCGCCCACCAAACTCGTTTCTCTCCTACCCACCTCCCGCGACCGTTGTTCCTAGCCCGGACTCACCCTGCCCTCTAAGTATCGTGTTGGATTACTTAATCCCATTCAGATTGGTCCTCTGTCTCACCGATGTGTCTCAGTGTCCCATGTGCACATGTGTACTCTGATATTATTTCACATATATATTGTTCGCTTAACGGAGTGATGAATTCTCTCGTCTGCATATTGGTTCTCGATTGACATTGTTTTCTTCTTCGTATAAAGGAGACGTGAGCTGAAAAGCTAGAGGCACTCCACAGCTGTTTCCACCTGGTTAGGTTTCATCAGCAAGCATTTTACCCACTCGGTCACCGAGCAGCTGATTAGACCGTTTCTCATTTACACGACGAATTCATCATCTAGTCCAATCAAACACTCCATTCCCCTCATCGTTCATCTCGCAAACTCAGGCATATCCCCTGCAACGCCACGAGTGGAGGTGGGTTGTTTATGCATTCTAACGCTTTATGTTTACACTATCGCATTATTATTCGCTATTCTTTGGAGTCGAATACAACTCGAGAACATTCGGATTTGGCTTCTAAGGTTCCGTGTTTCTCAATGTTGGCTAAGATATTCGTACGGAGTTAATATGGACGTTGTTCTCCAGCAAGAATTGAGCATTCATTTTCAAACTATTTCAAACATGATGTTTATCGAAAAACATAAGAGATCCAGATGAATACTATTCAGTGATAACCGAAACAAAATTTACCAGCGTATAAAATACTAGCAAATTATTCGCATAGAAGTTGTACCCGTGTAGAGAAACAGGTCGAAACCCACATTCCAAAGTCACGTATTTCAGGAATTATTATCTCACAAACAGTAACCATTACGAGTATATAGTTACGGTATCAGTTTATTGTACATACAGTAGCTGATTATGAAATCATTCTGGGTCAGCAAGGACTGTTTTTATTTTTGCAGATAATTATCATTCAAACTGTTATTGCCTCTACCGCTACTAACGCTCTGTCACTAGGTATCTCCGCTGAGCCAATCCACATTTGATTTACTATTTTTGTGGCCGTAGCCCACGGAATCCATCGACTAAACTGACTTCTCAGCAGGAGTGAATCAGCAACCTTCATGCAATTAGTTGGTGTGGCAGTGATGATGAGGGAATAAAAATGTTTTTTTTCAACTTCGTACTGCACACTGCGCATCAAACAGGTTCGGTTAGACGAGAACAGCAAGCAGTACACTCTGTGGAGTGACTTGACGTGGGCATCCTGGTGGACAGATTCGACACGGTTTTCACAGACAGGTAACAGAAAACGCGCGGCCGTGGCATTTGGGTTGCGGTGAATACATATAAAGGTCAAATGATTGCGCGATCGATGAGACCCGCAGAATGCAAGCGAGGTGAGGCAAACATTGAATGAACACGAATTAACAGGTGGCGTATGGGCAAGCAGGGTATGTGAGTTATTCTCTATGCATAGTTGGGTATTGAAGTGCGTGAGCGTGAGTAACCGAATATTCAAATTCATCTTGACGAATTACATCAATGAAAGGTTTTGCAGGTATTGAATAATAAACATAGTGTTTCGAAAGGCTTGTTGCTATCAGTGTACCGATTTGTAAATGAAAATTACACGGATCATCAACTCCTTAGGATCAGGGATGTGTGAGAGGAGAAGGCAATAATGAGGATAACAACAAATGTAGAAGTGTGAGGAATCGCAGAACAAAAGTGAAGTGATTTCCAAGTTTCGTAGCTTTAATGCAGACTACTTATAGTTCTCCAAAACCGCCCAGATACATCAAAAATGATTTAAACAGCCACTCGGACTGTGCCCGTAACCACGAGGGCTAACCGGCATAACTAGCTATTCAGAGACAGCAGACGTTTGCGCTTATTCATTGATATTGCGGAAAATCGAGGGATATCGATGGTTACGCTCCGAACAAAGTACAATGTATTGACTATAGTATTAGTAGTAGTAGTAGTAGTAGTAGTAATAGGAGTAGTAGCAGTACTAGTAGTAGTAGTACGCACTGAATTCGGAACACGGACCACGTAATACGAATCACGGAACACGAATCAAGGATCAGTTATCATGGACTGGATCACGAAAACACTAGACCGCTATGGCACTAGCGCGCAATATCCCACATGACTGAGACGCGACGAAAAGGCCACAGAAATGGTAGTTGATTTATTGGAAGAAATGAAGGCGATTGAATAATATGTACAAAAAAGATCATTGGTTATCCAGGCTTCCACCAATCGTATTCCACTATTACTTGCATTATTTTGCTTCTGTCTGGACTGCACTGTCTCGGATTGGCTGGCACGATCTGCCTATGGTGAGTAGTCAGAAGCAGTGATACGCATGTGCGTCACTGACGTCACCTTTTAAATTTGATTGATCGCAGGTGTCCAGCAGCTGTGACGTGCCGCTCCAGGGTAGGCGTCATCTCGTAGGCCTCGATCACTACTTACAATCTGCAGCAGGCGGGATGAATTATCCT
>UZAN01039430.1:91409-116019 GCA_900618425.1 Echinostoma caproni | reverse complement strand
AGGCGGGATGAATTATCCTGTAGTTCGTGCAACAATCTACGGAATTTTTCGCGAATGTTCACCTTTATTATCAAGATTTTACTCCTTTGAACACAGGAGAGCCGCAGAATTGTCGTTGCACTGAGTGAATTTAATGATACGCAATTCACGCAACCAAATATTCCACCCAACAAGTGTTTGTTATTTTAAGTAAGACAGTATTCTCGTTTGGGGGATACGTTTTCCAAGGGGACATTTAAAAGAAAGGAACCCTGACTACACACACCGACATCCACACACAGCACCGTAGTTAGCCTGCAGTTTATCAACTGCTGCCGGAGAACTCTAAACGTTTCACTAGTGAACGATAGAATCAAAAAGAAGGAAGAGATACATGAATATGTATGGTAGAAAGTATCAGAAATAGGTGCTCAAAACACAGAGGGCCAGAAGAATGAGGTGGTGCCCATGATGCTATCTTTACTGGCTCGTTATGATCTCAATCGACCATATACAAAACACAGAATCTATGGTTAGTTCTCATTGATAGCACGAGGTGATTGGTAGATATATCAGCGTGTAAAAGTCGACTATCTTCGGAACATCTGAGGTGTTCCTGTCTGATACGAGAGAGTGACTAATAATCAAAGCCATCAGGCAGGGATGATTCTACCAGTCCACACCCTTCCGGTTGTTAAAGCACTTGGAGTGATTCGTAACCACTGGTCATCAAGTTTGGTTTCCGAAAATGTCCCGATAAGCTTTGTGAACACCGAAAGGTGCACTCTGCGTAAAACATATGACGCCAACTCCTTGTTCAAACGTTGCTCCAACATATTTTATCATAAACTTTCACCAAAATTGAAACTAACTAAACCATACGCATTTGTTGTGGTAACCATGAGCTCAGAGTTTACGATGCACATGAGGATTTCGAAACAGTTATTCATGGGTTTAAATGAAAGGACACGAAACACAGTTTGGAAAGCATGAACCAGTAGAGAGCATGATACGAAAATTTATTTCCTTGATACGATGACCTGTTCAATAAATGGTGGCAATCATTGATGACACAAACAATGGCATCACACAGTGTGTTTGTTCCAAAGGGCTAAATCGCTTTTGTGTTACTATGCAACCCTGAAACAGCAAAACACACGCAGTCAACTCAGGTGTATTTGTCTAATTTCAGCCGGAAACAGTTTTACATCGACGTTTTGGACTTCGCCTGCTAGTAGTACGATAGATAGGAACCGGAAAACTTCCAGTGAAGTCTCACGGTGCTCGAAAAACATGTGTTTCAGTCTGTTTTCTATTTGGGCACAAAAAATCCGGCGAAATTATTTATCTATTCATTCTTCCATTTAGTGCGCAGCCACCGCAAATAGATGCTGTCCAACTGCCGACAACTGGGAGTTACGTTAATGTAGTCAGGCCGGCAACCAACCAGCCAGCTAACGGACGAATCATTCGAGCGAAAAATCGATCGTACTTTTGACAGCGATTCCCCGTCGATTCTCGCACATCCGAAGGCTTTGAATAAAGCGCCTCTAACCACACACACACACACACACACACAGACGTGCACAGGAATGCGAATGCACAGCTATTCACAAACAAGTCGCGATGTACTACCCTTATCTAACCGCATTACACAACCCGCCAGCTTCACGCCTTCAGCGGTGTGCCCTACTTCAGCCAATCAAGGTGATGTGAAACGATCCTTTCTGACGAAAAATTACGCACACTATATGAGTTTTACGAAATTTGTCAGGATCTGTGAACACACGAGCAAATGCATCCACACACACTCACGCACACACACGTTCCCATTGAGGAAGAGTGAGAGCAAAAGAAGCGAATCCGGTTTTGAATCAGTTCATACTCAAACGTTAAATTAACTTTCACCCATACGAACGTGTTTGTGCGCGTGTGTGTGCGCGCATGAGCGCACGCACGCGTGCCCGTGTGAGACGCACATTTACGCGAATTTTATCACACCCGTCTATCATATTGCAATAGCAGTATTGGCGAAAAACACATGGAGAGCATAAAATCATCCAAGCTCGGCACATCACTCAGAAACTCAGGAACGAAACATTTAGGTTGGCAGAACCGATTGCACTTCATTCACTTTTCATCGACAGCAAATTGTCAGCGGGAATCCGTAAAGCGCCCGAATGTACCCGTGGTACGTATTTGGTGTTCGAATCCTCCGGGCACTGCTTCCGATTCTCCCGACGGTTAGTTGCAATTGAAGTGAAACAGGGGAAATAGTTGATTCGTTTGAATATGTATGTTTAATAGATATGCTCAAATCACTATTGCCGGGCTAAAACACCCATCAACGAATGCCGAGGTATACAACTTAAATGAAGTATATATAAAACTGTGGACAGCAATATTTAAGAAGTATACCTATTTTATAATGTTTATAAGGTTTGTGTGGTTTTTATGTATGCGCGTCATTAAACAATATTTTCTAACTTGGAAAATGGATGTTACTCTATACCTTCCGATTTTTATTCTGATCAGAACTGAATTCTAGTCCGACTGAAGGTTCTGCGATTTTCAAGGACAGAAGGCTCTATAGTATGTTCCACTAATTTGGTTGCAATGACTCGACAAACTCCAAATTCAAGTGATCACTGGGACCACATGGGGGAAGAACAGATTTGAGAAGAAGTAACAGTTAAAATGTGTCTCAACTCTCAAGGGTTGCAATTGACCTCCAGGCGACCTCTGCTAATAGCAATTTCCACCTATTGGTGTACTGACTGCAGAGAAAAGTAATTATGAATCCTAAACGGATGAAGGAAATTCACATCTACAGCTCAAATGCCAACGCATCGTGGTTTCTCTTTCACCTTCACTCTAAAACCAAGTGGTGAAATCTCAAGCGCATCAGGCTCGTCGGTTCCGCATCTATTCTTGTCTTTGTAAGACACTAACGCCAACTTAGTTTCAGTTGTGGACAAATGAAGATAAGTAACTGATAAGTAACTAGCACGAGTACATTCAACTACTACTTAAATCACCCTCGTTTGCATGAAAAAGTAGTTCGTGAATGACAATGGTGCAAACGAATCATCAATCAGATTGCCTGTCGAGAGTGATAGACGCATGATAATGATGACGACGGTNATTGGTTAGTTTGCTTCAGTTCATGACCGCCAATAATTCTACTATAAAACAGTAGAAATTTCTTGATCTCGTTTGAAAAACAAAAATCAAGACAGTCAAAACAAATAATACAATTATTTGATAGATGTATTCTTGGTTCCGGAACTACAAGCGTGACTGATGGAACCGCAGCGTGAACGTCAATACTCCAATGGATACAAGAATCACTGATAACTTGGAACAACAACAAAAGCACAAGCCATTGCGCGAATTGGTTCACGCGGTATAGTGTGCTGAGGCGAGTGCCAATGATGACATGGTCCTATATGCGCTAAAATCAACCTGTAGACCGCACATAAAAAAACACCCGTCCACACACACAAACAATACTCAACTAAAATTTTCTTATTTTCTTATGTATTACAACGATTCAAACTGCCCAGAAAGTCAGTCTGTTACCTATTGAAAAATAAATTATGAACCAGTTGGTTTGTCAGTCAGTCAGTCAGTCAGTCAATCAGTCAGTCAGTCAGTCAGTCAATCAATCAAGTAGTCATTTAGTTAATCAGTTCGTCATTCTCGCTGTTTTTCTGTTTGGCTGTCTGACTACTTGTCTGTTCCTCCTCCTCTCTGTTCGTCTATCTATCTTGCTGTCTGTTCGCTCCGCTATCCGTAGTGGGTTCCTCTGTGTTTTTCGCTGTCTGTCTACGTGTTATGTTCGCTTGTCGTACAAATATTTGAACACGAAGGCCACCGGATATGTAGGTTTCAAATAGTCCTTCGATGAACCAGGCGGAAGAATGAATTATTTATTTTCCGATTCACGCGAAATTCACCTATGCCTTTAGAATCTCTCGGGTGTACGGTGTGTACTTGTCCAGGTGTGTATGGGTGTGTGAACAGACTCCGGTAGATGTTTGAGGAGGAAGATGGGATGCTTGCTTCTCAGCTATTATTTATGATTCACGAGTGGCACACTTGTTTCGAGGTGAATCCAACCTGGTTCAAACAACCTGAGTACCTGATCACGAAACCCAGATTTTTACTGGAAGCACAGAAAATGTTTCTTTTCACAATACAATCCACACAACCATATTTCCTCCTTGACTATGTTACGATGATTTGTTTTCTATGTGACCTATACAACAGGGTACCGCTTCAGAGGACTAAAATACGAATAACGGTAACCTAAGTGAGTCCTAGGTGAGTTCTAAAATGTACTGTGTGTCTTCAGGTCCATACTGCATTTAATACTGCAATATTCGCTTTCAAATCTCATTTTCCGTTACAGGTTAAAAAGATGAACTGTTCTTCCATAGGTTGATCTCATAATCTGAATCAGAGTACTGTTTTTTTGTTCAACTCTATTTTATCAACACACAATGAGCTTTCCTCTACCTTTCCGCGCACCGTGTCACCCATCGACGACCCATCCTGCGGGTAAATCACTTTTCTTTATGTTGAACACTGTAAAATGTTCTCAAGTACCTTCTGATCAAACTGGCCCAAGGGCAGCTAAATGCATCCAATTCGGCAATTCTTTAGTCCAGATGTGGTGTACAGGTGAGAAAAAAATATAACACTGCAAAAATAAGTTCCTTGACGAATCTCACGTGAGACATGACAAGAAGCACTATCTTGGAAAATTCTGGCCGTTCGAAATGCATTCTGAGGGAGTGAGAGTCGATGAGAATCTGCACTAAACTGAACACTCCCGATGGTGTCATGAATGAGAGCTGATCAACGCTGTGCTTGTTGTTTAACTCCCACTTCAAACATTAGGCAGGGCAGATATTGGCATGTGGGGACCAGTAAATGGATTTCACCGGTAGACTCGGTCCACAAATGACATTCACTCGCTTAGTGTTTGGCTGATCTCCCACTAGACATCTATCAGTGGTACAAACCGAATGCCAAAATACAAGAGCAAGACGTAAGTTGAATTCCCTGGCTTGACGTATGCGTGACCGACCCTCTTTTGTTTGACGTTTCCCAATGGCTTTATATTGGCTGATCTAGGCTGCGTTCTTAAAACCGTGGCATATAACAGTCCCCCGGAGGAATCCGTCTAAGCTAACCTCAATAATGTGTTACTTGCAAAAGGTTTTCCGCTGCAATTCGAGAAAAAATGTTCACCCTACTTTGATGTTTCCCGCACATATCCGTGTTGCTGGAGAAATTCGATAAATTATGCGGTAAATTGTGCTTTTGTTTACGTCAGGCCACGTCGGCATAATTAGCTCATTGAGATGTTGAACTTATATGCACATTATTTCCACTTCCCCTTAGCTTCAAAATGTGGCATCCAAAAGAGATTCTATCTCTCATTCCGTGTGGGTATGGTAAACTTATAAAATGAAAATCAATCAGTCGTACATCGCCAAAGTGATTTTCACGTCCTTATTATAGTTTGCCTTCTAGGACACCAGAGGCTTTTGGGAACATGTAGCCACATATCAAAAAGATTGGTTTATGATGCAAAATCGTCATTGGTGTTTTCCATTGCATTAGATGCATGATTGATGGCATCTAGAAGGCTCACACTAACCAGAATTAAGAACGGCATGATTTTATAATTGAAAAGCAGAACAAATCACGCTTTTGGTTACTGTACACTACGTGGTTTCTAAATTTAAATTGTAGCTATTCAAGTACAGCAAACTTTATCCTGACAAACAAAGTCGGGTCAATTCAGATGGCGTTATAAAAGGTTTACGAAAATTGCAACAGTACAAAAGATTGTCAATAAACAACGAACTAAAATAAATTCTGTTTGAAGGGTTCCGTCTGACTAGCTTAAGCCCATAGTTTTATTGTGCGTGGTTGACTGTTGAATGGAATGGTGGCCCATCATTTGACATCAACGCGATTCTGTTATACATGACAGTCAATCAATGGCAGGATGTGTTATAGGAGTGATGGATTAAGAACGACACCGAAATTCTGATGGTCCGCTGAACGCTTCGTGCTCAGTCCTAATATGAGGTGAACGAGGATATTTTGATTTGCTTCTGCTTTGGTTTACAAAATTCTTTCGTGTATGGCTCTGTTTGACTCATTGTGTGTACATTTCATATGAATATGGAGCGGTCCAATCGCTTATGGTTCAACCGTTACGTAGTACTTTATTTCCCTAGTGGTTGGTCTGCTTATGAAGTTTAGTATGGTAGAAGGAATCATGTCAAGTCCAAACAGAATAATGAGTAAGTGGTTCATTTTAACTGCCTCAAGCAGTAAAAGCTTTTCGCCATGTTTGCCATCTATAGATCTCCAGTTAAACAATATGGTTATGCAGCTGCTTTACTGGTCTATTCCTCAAAATAGTTCAGTCTAGCAGAAATAACTTTTAGGACGCTTGAATTCCCTAAATTTCGTAGATCTTAATCTTTTGTTCATCACAACGAGTTTCAGAACTAGCACAATTAATCATGCTACATACTTGTTCCGGGATGTGACTAGCATCCTTCATTCATGTCAACAGATGAATTATTCACAACATCTGTTTTGCATTGGAACATCTGTCACTGGCAGCTTTTTTAGCTGCGGTTCACCTGATGGTGTGGTTTTGACTACGCTGTCGGTGGCAGTTGATCCAGTTCTCATAGTTGAACAAACTGTATCGTATCTATTGGTATGAAATACATGGTTATATATATATATAGAGAGAGAGAGAGAGCGAGAGGGAGTATTAGAGGATTTGATTCGATTACAAAGGAGAAATTCATCGTGTATATAGCAAATGAAACGTGAACTGAAAAGATAGAACAGCCGCTGCGACCTGGTCGCTTCTCACCAGCAGTGCGAATCCATCGACCCAACTGGGGATCGAAACGGGGACCTCACAGGCAGAACGGAAGCATGCTGAACCCTCGGTCACCGGTCAGCTGATCAGATCGTTTTTCATTTTCCATTTACATTTGTTGCGGGTATCGTGCCTCGCTCATCTCAGCATTAGCCTCTAGGGTTATGATTTGGTTGAAAACTTTCACAACCTGACTACCAATTACATGTTAAATATACGTACGTAGATATGCGTACTGCTTAGCATTTAAAAATTATATGCTGGATATGTTCGTCAAATAATGATACTTAAGTTTTGGTTTTGCTTTATTATCAACCTACGAAGTGAGGTGAAATGCAAACATCCGTTCATCATGTTCACGATTTTTTATATTCGCTTCATTGCTCGTCTCTTCCATATTCTCCAATACTGTCAAGAGGAACTAAAAAACAAATACAAACCAGAATATCAATGACATGAGAATAACCAGTTCACCAGACAGTTCAACGGAATCTATTCACCCGATCTCGTTTGATTATCCGCACACAGTCAACCGCGCACCGAAAGAGCTTAAATTTGAAGCTGGAGCTGAGGAAAGCGTTGTATCTACAAGAACCTAAAGTCTAACTAGAGGACACAGACAAAACCACCAGTGTCAATAATTTACTTCCCGGAAACGTTAGGCTTCAGTTGAATCCCGGATTGTTCAGAAACGCTGGTAAGTATGAACTCCTCCCGTTTGGTTCTGTCACCACTTGAATAAACCTTTACAACAACATATTAAATAAAACACGGAAGCCTCAGTCACCAAATACTAGGTACGGATTAATCGGGTTTGGCACTTCATCTGGCTAATGATTACTCCTCTCATTTGATAATTTGTTTTGTTTTCGGCAAACCATTCGAACTGACTGTAATTTGAAAACTCTCGGAAGTCGTTTAGAAATAGTCCGGTTCCGCTTGTTTGTTGCCCCAAAAAATATTGGAATGCCAGAATCGGTTTAAATTTGCCAGTACTTTTCTAAGCTACATTGGATCTCGACAGTAGACGGAAACGAAGGTGCTGGGCAGCGCAAAATGAATCCTGTAAATTTGGCTGCAGATAGGGCAAACTATTATAATGGAAGCTGTTACTCAACAAGCACAATAATTCTACTGCAGCTCATTTAGAAGTGAACTGTAATACATTGTTAGAGTATCGCATAAAATCAATTGGAATTGTAGTATAACTTAATGGGGGCATTTGAAGTGCTTTTGATCTTTTTGAAAAGCCAAACAAAAGAAACGTTTTGCAATCAGTAGCCGAAACTCAGACGCAATACAGTCGGAAATTCATCCTCAAATTTGTACAATCAACAATCACTAAAACTCTTTTCACTTACAACAGAATTTAAACTTAACGGAAGTTCGTCTTATCAAGATCGAAAGAAGACATATGTCGCGAGAAGTTCGTCTGTTCACAGAACTTCCCTTACTATGTTCGGAGATTCAACTAATTCAAGGGAACACTTCCTCAAACACGTACTAAAATGAACTTAATAAAATTTTGCAATTTTTTCAGAATGAACTATTGCTTACTTATTCTGTTTCAGGTGTAATAAGACACTCATTATTTGATAGGTATGATAGAATCGGGAAAGTCTCCAGCCACGGTGATGGTCGTGGGATTTTGTACATACGACCTCCGACGGTCACAGGTACAGATTACACCGGGGCCAACATTTGCGATAATCTTTATCTCCGCTACCAGTATCGGTTCAGTCTTCCAACTGTTATCATTATTAAAATTAACTATCCACTAAATTCAAGCTTCACATCATTGATCGACTAATTTGATTCGCAGAAAATACAAAAAGGTTTCCGCACTCATGATATTCCGCTCATGGTTTATAACATTCACCATTGTACCTTTCATCCAAAGTGTTTGCCAGTTTGTCGTTATTTATGTTTACGTCAAATCGATACCCGCAACACAACGTTGATCACTACTTTGCACTCTTTTTCTCTGCGCACAATATGCCACTGGAATGGATCAACTAAGCCAAGGACGTGACAAAAAGCAAAAGCTTTCAGTTGGGACGAAGATCATTGCTATTCTTCCCAAGATAAGCCCGGCTGCATATTTTCTAATTCTGCGAAAAAACTCGAACAGATTTACAGCAGATTCGACCCTAATCATGGCCCTCTCGGACCAGTGCTATTCTCGTGGAGATTGTTCAATAATAATATTGCGTCGTACAGCAATATTTATTCTGTCCGTCCGTCGGTCTGATCCGCGGTCTATGACCGGTTAATGTTTACTCACTGTGTAATTGATTGGTACAATCCTTTTCTTTCATTGATGGACGTTATTTTGAGTCACAAGTAAACATCAGGGTAAAACTTGTAAGTTGACACATGACTTGTGATTTATGCTCAACGTCATTAAAATCCAGTATTGCTGAAGCACGTGTTTTTGGAGGCCTGAGAGATTGATAACCGACCGCGCGTCCTGTGTTTCACCTAGGTAGCTTCCGCTCCTAGAACCATCATCCGCTCACGGACTTAGTGCTAGTTCACTGTTCTCGTGTTTCCGTGTGCTACTAGTGTTACTGTGCTATATCTTGTTCTTTGCACTTGGGGTGTTCATCTGTCATATAGTGCTGTGCGATATAATAGTAGGCAATGGATTTAAGCGGAGTAAGCAATTGGCAACGGGAGTGTCACAGTGTGAGAAATGCCCATGTCATAGACTGAATTGAGTCGCATTGACTGCAGGCCGGGTTTCCAATCGATCCCTTCGGATTACCCTGCCGTTCGTGATCATGTGGAGGTGCATATGGATAGGTAAATTCAATGGTTTTCGTCCCAACGTCAACAACAAAGGAATACCCTTTGGGATTGGACGATTGGATGCGACATGTTGAAATTCACTCTCGCATTGTTGTTTACTTTTCGGTTTCCACTATAATTCCGCTTCAAAATCAAGCATGTTTATGTCTGTGGTTTAAAATATGAATGGTGACAATAGAAGCTGCACAGATATCGAAACTGTGCCGGAATAATAGAATAGGTCTATGTATCTACGCAAAAGACCATGGATCATCTTGGTCTGCAACTGTGTGGACTCCTAGGTCCACCTCTCCATCTCATCACGTTTGCTTGAAGGTAAATTGCTCACTGGCCACTACTTTGAAACGAGAGGAATGGAGTGTCCCATCACTCCAATTATTAGCAGTATTACTATTATTATTACAGTGCAGCGCGAATGACTCGTTAAGTATTGTTACCCTGAATGTTCAGTTCACTCTTAGCAAACGCGTGGAAAGAAAGAAAGTTCCGTTTATGTATAGCCTATCTTTTGAATGCAACTTGGCTTTATCCGATTCCAGACCTCTCATGGGTAATTTTGAAGCAGAACCGAATTTACCCTCCAATAACCTACCCGCAGCATGTTACATGCAGTCCTTAGTTCACCGTCGGCAGTCGCTTATTTTTGCCTTTTTCTACTGTGATTACTCTAGATTTTATGGTGAATTTCTTAGTGTAAAGAATGAATGAAATGTGAACTGAAAAACTGTAGGAAGCATGCATTGCGCTCAAAAATGTAGACTGTGCTAAATCGTGTATAAGTAAAATGGAAACTATCTGATCACCTGCACGGTGGCCAAGTTGTAAGCATGCTTGCGTTTTGCCTCTGAGGTCCCAAGTTCAATCCTCATTTGGGTCACTGGACTCGCGCTGCTGCTGATGAGACTCAGCCAGGTCGAAACAGTTGTTCAGTGCCTCATCGCATTTCAGTTCAAGTTTCTCTTGCTCTTTGCACGACTGAATTCAACATATACCCAAACCAAATCCTCCACTATTATCACGTGACTCTAAATTTATTTTAAACAATCTTACTTTATCCGCCCTTCAGTTAACTAAGATTCCTCGTGTGCCTCCTTGCTTTAAAATGTGTTCCAGATTCAATTAACTTTTCATCATAGCATGCATGGTATACCCACTCAGATGAGTTTCACTTTATTCACAAAAGCCCAAACTGCTTGACGTCGATCTCAACACGGTTATGCCAAACGAACCGAAAAGACCAATTCTCGATTCGATATGGACACAAAATTTGGTTTGTTTTCTCTTCCTGGACCTTCTCAATATGAAAGGTTATGGTTGTGATGGATAAATGCCACACACAGTTCTGAAGTAGTCAAACTAGCACGTATGTAGACAAGTAGTTGCGGACCTTGATGTGTATTCACTGGAAAACCGGTTGGAGACGATGAATTCGCGAAGGAACATAATTGTCTAAATCATGGTGAAAATAACTTATTTATGCTCCTTAGAAGAACACGCTCAAACGGATTCGAAATTCGAAAAGGCTCAATATATGTCTTACCAACTACTCCAATGAGAATGCATGAGACTTCATCCAAGTCTGGGGCATACCGATTGAGAAAGTTATGAAACTAGAACTAGTTTGTTCTGAACGGTGCGTTGTTTTAATCGACGACTTAGCTTTTTCTCATTCTCAGTGTATTGAGAAAAGACAGCAGATATTCTATCAGTCACAAGTCAGTTTGAATTAAACGGAGCTAACAGAAGCTATCAGAAGAAGATGACTATATGGCCGCTAAAGACAGCGTTCCACTTCACGAGTTCATTTTAGGAAGGGATAAATTTGTGTGGATCACATCAGTAATTGTTTCACGTTATCGAGAACTAGATCTGATACGATAAACTAAAAATGACGCGCGTAAGGGTAGTATGCATTTTTGATAATATACACGCTTGGCATTTGTGGTCAAACAAATAAGTTGACATTGTGATTTTGACTTACTTTGTCTATTCATTTGCATTATCAGTCAATGATTTTGATATTGCTCCTCACTCGGGTTTTCTGTTAGAACAACTGTAGTCGCATCATGTGGAGGTGAGGAGATGGTCGATTGGTCCCGTAGGGACTGATTGCTTGCTAAATCACCGTGATGTTTAAGCTACCGCGCACTACTGAACTACAAACTTCTACAGTTCTAACAACGCAGACAGCGTACAACAATCGATAGGAATGAGAAGCTGATGATTCAGCTAAATTCAACCTTTTTATTATTCATAAATACATATGGTATATTCGATCGTAGGTTCGTTTGAGCATTTTTAGCAGTTTTCACATTATATATTCAATGAAATGCTTTTTTAAATAAGCATTCACTTCGCATCTATTTCGTTGTTTGGTTTCTCAAAAAATATTTCGGAAAATATCTTTTGTTGGGAAGAAAACAATCACGAAGCTGCACATTTCCTTGAATTAATAAAATTAAAGTAAATTTTGGTTTGTTTGCTGTAACTCGAGGGAGGCGATAGTAGGATATGCTTAGAAAACCTAAACAGTTAACACCCTGGATAGATTGTTTGTATCGATCATGTAATGTATCGTAAATCGACCAGCTGTATCCATAATGGCTGGAGTTTAATTCCGCAAAGCTCAAATTGACTGGATCAATTACATGATATAATGTACTTAATCAAAGCTCCAGGCACATATTATTGATCTGTTTAGTCACAGTAATATATTTTCATGCAGGTTTATTTATGTAGAACTAATTCAAAGATAAAATATGTGAACTGTTGAAAAAAGTTAATACGCAGGGTGTAGCGCTGCCCCAACCGATTTTACAATCAATGCGATCCAAGAAACAATTTCCCATTCACATTCATTGCGTTAAGGATGCATTTCTTGATTTATAAAAAAAATATACATTATAAGCTCTAAAACGCATCCGAATGCGCTAAATTAGACATATCACAGTAACTTAATGATCTGCAGTTTGAATGTGGCATTTGCGGTTGTGCTCACGCTGTAAATCGTTTGGGCAATGTCACGCGGAATAGGTGTTTGTCAGCATAATACGTTCCATCGTGATCAAAGGAAGGTTTGCTTTACGAAAGACAAAGCCATAGGGTAGATCGTGGTGGAGGCAGTGTGAACGCGTGGCTTATAATCCCACCAATGCTCTCGAGTGTTAATAATCTAGAAATGGGCTGGCTATGGTCCTTTCATTATCTGCCAGAACAAGATAATGATAGCTTACCCTGGAACATCACATTACTATTACCACATGCAAGCATCCACTGTTCTATCTTAATTTTGGTTCCTGGTTTAATATCTACTGAGGCTCATCTCACTTATTTTCAGCGTTGAGGATAGTTGCAGATAGGGGTTGGAGATACTGCTCAAATGAACAGTAGGATATGATGGGATCTCCTGGAAAATCCACTCGGCTATTAGCGATGCGTATTAAAGTGTAGTTTCAAAATGATGGGAATGGGCACCAATACTGAGCACAGGAAATGCATGCCAATTTCATGATTCCGTTGGTACATATATCTCACTGTTTTTGACTAAATTCCCGAGTAAGGATTGCAAAAGTTGTCAATCATTACCATTTCCGCTGGACGATGTTTCAAAGTTGAGGAACTTAAAGAATTACATATTTTGACGGTAACCCTCATCAGATCAGCACAATTTTTGGACAGTCCATCTGGACACAGCCGTCGACGGATATCCTCGCAAATGCAACTTTAACCCTTTCACCATGAATAACTACACACTTTGAACCACACGCGGTAATGACGGGCTGAGATTTATTGACCCGATTGTTCTGCTTGTCACTCACCTAAATTCCTGACTGAACTTTGAAAATATTTGTTGAGTTAACTAATTCTGGTTTACGAGTACACCTTCGTGAGAAAAGCTGAATTGTTTCCAAATAGTTCCAAATAAACCTGGGTACAGACCTCTTGATCGGTTGTGGAAAGAGAAGACATGCAGCTTAGTCGATTCCGTGTATGTATATTACTATTTATCCCTGATGGGGATGAAAAAAATTTAGGGTGCTTCGGAGGAGTTTCCGTGGGATGTGACACACTGACCTTGCAGGACCAATATAATGTATAACAAATAAATAAAGTCTCCCGAAGAATTCCAAATGATAGAGAAGTATTTAATCCTTTCCGGGTTTTAGTATATTTAGGGTGATTTTTTAGGTAAAGCTAACGAGCAATCAGAGGCATATTGACTGTGATTTGATCCAGTAAAGGGGCGAATTAGTTTTGCTATTGTAACAAAAACAATGGTTTCATAATCAGATTTGCATTCAGGGTTGGCATCGTTGGGTATTCTTTTAATGCCGTAAAGCCGCATACTTCCCAGTAAATGGCACACAAAAACCAAGTTACTATCATTTTCCACGAATTTTGTCTTTTTTAAAAAATTGCGTCTCGCGATGGATATATATTATTCACATTGTTGTTTACAGATTGAAGTTTTATGTCGAAATTGTGAAAAGTTCAGTAGCCTCCGTGGCAGTCGAACCCATGCATGGACGCCGCCTACGCTTGTTATGCTCACGCTCTACCAACTGATACAAGGCCACACTGATAGTACTGATCGTATCACATTCTAATCACCCATTCAACTTATACAAGAATATGGCATCTACTAGTTAGCATGTAAGCTCACTGCCACGAAAGGTTTTCCTAAGAATTCACAACCAAATGGAATAATTGTAGTTAAAATTTCATCCTTGGCGGGTGTCTGATTGATTACAAAAACCATCGCTGTAAGTTACAAATCTAGGCCTGCTTGAAGCGTATCAGTTGAAACCGAGGAACCAAGAGTGCCGGTATTTTGTACATCCAGAAAAATAAAATCAGAAAATAAAAGACATACAAATATTCGCTTATGATACCAAATAATTGATTAACATTCATTCTCTCTACAGAAATTTGTAATGGACTTGTATATGACCAGACTGTTGTGCGATCACAGTTGGCATGTTTTGGTCCCAGATGGAATTGATTGATCTGTCATGTTTCTGAAGTATTATCATGTTGGTTTTGCTATAGGATGCCCAACTCGACCTATTCCACGATGAAACATATGTCGTTTTCACCACATTTCTTCTATCCAGAACACGACAAAACAAGAAGTAAATCCAAGGAAAACGTTTGTCATTCATTACATTCAAGGCTATGAATGTAAATCTCATTTAAAAAAATATAAAAATATAAATAAATCGAGATTCCGATCCGGAATATGTATCACGAGAAGCGTTTTGGCCCTTGATTTCTTTTTCCACATCGGTTCACGAAGTGTCAATTCTGCCCCTAACTGACAATCAACCAACCTATATGCTTCATTTATAGGATTTGCTTTATAATATTAAATGGAGCCTACATGCATTGGCCATTCTCATCTCTCCTAAATTTGTCTACTTTTTTGTCACTTCCCGCCCCCCCCCTCACTCCTCTTTGCTCCTTGCCCACCAACAAATAACAACTCCACGAATGATTCTGACGCGCTTATCTTGACATTATCTGAGTTGTGCATGTCAAATTGCGTTGAAAAATTCTCTCCCGTCGAGGTCGCGGACCTGGCTGCAGCGATGCTACTACAGACAGCGATACGCCGCTGTCATCAGAAATCTAATGCGCACTGGTTCAAATCCGAAAACCTGATTGTTTGCAGTTTATGGTAAAGAGAATTTTGTATTTGAAATGCAAGTGGTTGCATCGCCATTTTTCTTATTATAATCATTCCTATTATAGTTACCATTTTCTACAATTCCTTCTAGACAATAGAAAAATGCAGTGGCGTAAAAAGCATGTCTTCAATGCTTTGGGCTGATACAGTCACTGATAGAGCATAGAGCATCACAATATTGTGATTTTTTGATGTAATGATTATGACTGTTTGATCGTGATGTTGATAAATGCCATTTGGAAATGAACATTCAGAGTTTTGAAGAGAGAGTACTGCGAAGCTTGGTTGTACAAATTGCGCCAAGACAAATTTCACTGCAACACAATGCGATCGAAAACAAGATAATGGTTACCCTGGCAGTTTTTATAAGAAGTTCAGCTGAACCTTGGAGCAAACATCAGCAATATATGGCGCCCCTAAGCAGAAGGTCTACATACAGCTTCCATTAAGAGGCAATGACATCGGCCACACCTTTCAAGACTGATAGATAAAGCTGACAAAACGCACTTTAAATGCTGTTAACCCAATCGTCCTGCACGCAACCACACACACCTGCTCCCAAGCAACACATCCAAAAACAACCCCCGCAATTGTTCGCCAAATCACAAGCGGTTTACTAATTTACATGTAGATACGAACCTTCCTACATTCGTAATACGTAAAGGAAATTGCATGCACGAATCCAGGAGCACATCTCATTTGAGGTTAGACGCAGATTGACCGAATCAAGTTGACTCTAACCACCAACACATTCGATCACATTGCACATCAACAACCACCACCATCACTCGAGGCTACCGAACACACAAACAAATTACAACATCTATCACTCGACGTGTCGACGACGAATCATGGTCCGAAGTCAAGAAGCCAAATTAGGATCACACCAAATCCTGGCTACCTAGGTTCGCGGCTTTGGTTGCAATTAGAAGATAGAAGTATGGCCTGTGTGGGCGTGTGCAAAATAAACTGTTAGTCGCTCTATCACTGCCCCGGCAGTGGTAAAAGGTGAGATCATTCAGTCCAGTCGTATTCGTGTGTAATCTGACGTAATGTTCAACAATATATACTTTTCTTCTTTCTTCTTCATTTCTTCTTTCATTTGTTGGATGCATAGTGATACAATTTCAGCAAGAAGGGGGCGACCAATTAAAGGGCTGCAACAAAAAGAAAAGTCAGGCGATGTAATTAGGATTTGAACACTCCTCGTCCAGGGTGATAATTTGATGAAGTTATTGCCGGGCCATCACCGCTTCGTATTGCCGTATTGTACGTACCTGTTGAGACGCAGCGAATTCGATCTTGGCATAAATTGTGCAACCTAGCTTTTGTCAAGCCTTCTCTCGGGCAATGAGTGTTTCATTCAAAGTTTTATTTGTTTTCATGTAGTTTGGAAAATGTTCACGGTCAATGGATTGTGCATTAGATCTTAAAGATTGAAGACGTGGCAAGTGACGTTATTGTATCAAATTCCTAAATGTTTGTTGTTCATTTCCTGCTGATGACAGTATTTTGAAAGAAATCCCATTGAGAGGGTTTAAACTAAATTCTTTTCAGGCCTCACGGATATAAGAGTCTAACGTGAGAATAATGAAGTTGTTTTTTAACGGAGCGGTTGGTCACGCTCTCAGTTCTAATTCGCACGGAAAATGGGTCATATCAGAGAACTACTGTGATCTGGATCGTGAGTTATTTCACCGCTCGAATAAGATACTCCGTTTTACTCAGTTTCGTTTAGTAAAACATGATATTCAAAGTTTCTTATATAGGTGTTTGGTGGCTCCAGCCGTTATAATTTCCTTAACACTCCAGAGGCATTGTGCTTCCGACAGTTTGCATATAAGTATTTTGTGCATTCAATTTGAAATTGAGAGCACATCACTGACTGTTTTTATATTAGAAAAGAGATCAACGACTAACCAATACCCAGTATCCAAAGTTTCTGCGCATAAGAAGATGGGCGTCCGTTCGCTTCACTGTACTTGAACTGCCTGAAAGAACCAGATACTTTCATATGGAATAAACTACACGTGTTTTCACATCAATTCTTTTGAATGTACTTCACACGGGCGGCAAAACATTATCGCTGTTATTGATAGATTGACTATCAAGTCTGGGAGCATCAAGGTGAATCAAGATCATGATGTTCTTAGTTTAAACTGTATGTGACCGATTTGAATTTCACATTATCAAAGCTCTCACTTTTGGAGAATCAAGAAATAGTGTGCTGACACATATTAAAACAGTTAAAATCAATCGCGAAACATTACACCTTCCCATGTTACCTTTCATTGGTTACAGTTTTCATGTTGCACGAGAATCAGCATTATTTGAAGGATTCCGTTCTTTCATAAGTTATTCGTTGGTTCAGATAATTTGTACAATGACAGAAACGAACAATACGGGAACGGTGGGCGCGGAAAACATGCTGAATCGAAGCCTGTGTAGATAGGGTACAAATGAAGGATCTGGCGTAAAATATCACTGGGACAGATGCAGTTGGTCACGTAAGGTAAAGATAGTTTCAAGAGTAATATATTTTTCTAGTTGCTTGTAATTTAGTATTCCCAAGGTTGAGAAAGACGATTTTTCTTGCAAAGTAAATAACCCTCTTCTCACTTGAATGTACTCAACTCAAACTACATTTATGGGAATTGGTCAGAGTGAACATATGCTTGGAATTGCATAAGCCATACTAGATTGCTGAACGTTTCTGGGTTGTCTATACCATTTAAAATTACACCATTGTCTTTTGTTCCATCTTAGACAACTTATTGGTAGAATGATCTTTTGTTCGCGACAAAGCGTAACCAGGTGGACGCGAGATTGATGAGCAACTGTAAATAACCCGTGGTGAAGTGAATCGAATGCCTAATAGGTGTCAATGATAGAATTCAAAACGATTCATAAAAATGTTTTCTGACCTTTTCTTCAATACACGATTTTGAAACCAACGTTTGTAGCTCCAATGTGTCACTAGATGTCCCCTACCCCTTCCAAACGTTACTGAAATGACTCAAAATCCACGCCAATATATTTACGTTCACATTTCCAAATGACTGCACTTTAGTCACATCTCTCTGATCGAGGTGATTTACTGCAAATGTTCAACAAACCAGCCCACGTGCTCCAGACGGTTTGATATCTGCCAACCACCAAACGTGTTAGAATAATTCGCCACTCAAAGTGATTGACCCCCCCGTCCGCCCCCGGCGCGCACCAAATGTGACCACTTTTTATTCGGTTTCTTGGTTTGATTGGATAATAAATGTCTTCAATTAAGACAGAGGAAACAGTAAGAAAATCGGAGGAGATTTCTATTTACATTTTATAATATCAAATAATTTGGTAATGACAGGTTTGATCAATTTCACAAAACGTAATTTTGTGAGTGCATACCATGTGACTGTTCGGGTGATCAAAGCGATTTGAACTATTGTGCAAATCATGATTGATTAACATAAATGTGTCATCATTTACCTAAATGTATAATTTCATAGTGCACTGGACGAAATGATCGTGTGACTCAGTCAATGTATTCATCAACTGCATAACGAACGAACGAACGAACGAAAGATGTCAATTTTCATTTAATCGGTCATTTGTTTGCCCGTTTTCTGCTTTCCCCTTCGACTGCACCCGACGTTAACCTGCCTTTATTTCGCCCAGGCATTTTCAGGCCCTGAAGTGACAGTTGCTGCACAGGCAACTCCGAGCGTGACGCGCGGGGACAAACCGCATGTGTTCGAGGACTGATCAAGGCAATCCAGAGAGAGTGACTTATACACGTGAGACAAGTAAAATCGATGAGAGACTTAGAAATCAGGCAGAATATGTGTGTGCATGATTTTGCTTTTACAAAATTGAATCTCCTCGGAAAGTAGACTGAATCAAGTGGTGAAATGCGAAATGATCGCATATTTTAGGTTGAGTACAAAATGCAAAATGCATAGTGGAATTCACAAAGGCGAAATTTCATGTTAGCAATCGTATTTTACTGTATGTCGTTTCGATTTTAGACGGACGCCGAGCAGCATACATCATTGTTGCAAGCAGCCAAAAGAATAGTGTTGAGATCCTCGACGTGGATGCGTAGAATCGGGGGAAGAGACGTTTGATGAGTGCAAGTCCGATGAGAGCTCTTTTGGTCTCACTTTCTGATCAATATGGTCTGAGGTATATATCCATATATCATAATATATAGTATGTGAATGACTGGACAAAAAATATATATATATATATAATGATACCGACTGATAAAGGTGTTGAACATTGATACAAACAGAGACATGCGTATGAACACATCTTGTAACAAATTAAATACTCATTGTTTTAGAATCTATGAAAGCATGTTTCAGTGATGAGTCTTCGCTGTTGAAATTGGAAATCACAAAACTCGCAAAAAGCTCGCTTTTTAACCAATAAGAGTTGGCAGTTTGTGCTATAGAATATTGCAATTACTGATTGTAGAAATCCATTTAATAAGGAGTTGTCTGAGGGCAAAAATATTGTTTGGTGATACGAAAGTTCCCTGCTGTGCATCGGGGGTGGGCAAGTATATGCTATACGCAGATATCCGACTGCAAGTATAGGCACCCAATCTGAGCCACTGGCTGAAGAAAACTCTTGGCTATCAAGTCAGCCAATGAAACAGTTGTTACACGTTTTGATATACATACACATTGACATTTTTTAGCCATGCAGTATTGTTTGAGAGACGTACAAGCACATGAAGGAGTTTATACAGAAAGCCTGTAATTTTGTTGATGAAAGCACAGGGGTCCATTCAACTAAGCATTACACAACACACTTGAGTCATTCGATAGTCGCAAGACTCACCAGTTGCAGCCTTTATTATTCTGAATTAAGACACAGGCCGGTCGATTTCACATACAGTTGTTTGTCATAGTATCTGTGACGGATTGATTGACTTTTTACAATCTAATATTGAATCGGTGAAATTCTAGAACTGTGCAGCAGCGGAAGATATGTTGAGAGCCTAAATACTACCAAATTAGGGTCAGCTAATTTTTTAACCACTTTTAATCTGACGTAAAAGGGTAAACTAAATCCAAAATCAAACTAATCTGACCAGTTCCTTCACGCAACAGACTACCGTATAATCAGGTCTCAGGATGGACACAATCAACCAACCACAGTACTAATACATGAAACAATAAAGTACAAAGGGTTGATGTGGTAGATCTCGTCTGTAAATTCCTCCTCTGCGTGCCTGAACACGATTTGTGCAGGCTGCCCAGACAACGAACCTTCCCTTCCCATTCACCTTATATCTCAGAGTAGTCTGAACGATCTAATGAAGAAATAAACCACTGTATGAACATGGTGGAGCCCAGTTCTAGTCTGAGGTTTAAATCGATCCTCGGTAATCCGCGACCAGAGCTTCCTCTAATGCACCCAAAAACAACACATTTGAGTTCAGCAACTGGAATATATATCGTGACGTATTGGTTTGATTTGAAATCACTGAATCTGATCTTGTTTTTCGCTCTGTGTTTTGTTGGAAACATGCTTTGTAGTGTTGTTAAGATAATGAAAGTCCTTTTCCCTCCAAAACCAGAATACTTCTATTCCAGTTTACCTAACTATCCAAGGATACTTATGTTTGAAGTAGCTTGTGTGCCCCACAGTTATATCACCCAAAATTGGAAAAGTGATATCACATAATAAATGGATTGCGGGTTTTACGTAAACCACGAGAAACCTTCGCTACATAGAACATTATCCTTTGAATTACAGAAAGACTGTAAGATGCTACTGTGTCGTGACTGGACCAAAATAGAGATAGATTTGGAGTATTTCTAAATGAAATCACAACATTTTGCTCCTAGACTTCGTCATTCTGGGCCAGTCCGTTCTTAAACAGATCATATCACATTGATTTTCCCCTATGCGTGCCCGTTTCACTTTCTACTCAATGTATGTCAAATTGTTTGCATGCCATGCGACATTCACATAACCCATTGCAAAAGGTAATTTTGTTGTCTTGGTCGAGCCCAATTGTCTATTCTTTTGTCCCTGCCTCACCACCTTACTTGTTTTTATGACCACTGAGAGCCAGTTAGTCCTAGGATTTAATTTCAAACGCTACGGAAATGTTTGTGATGATCGAAAAAAATCACTTGATAGCCGTTTCATCCTCGTTGGGATTCGTCAGCCGTGCGTAAATGTTTTGTCTCTCTGTCCAACACATTTATATACATTTACTTCATGGGGAATAAACACAGAAGATCATCAGCGGCGCCTGGTGCCTGTGAAAGAAAGTGCAGGAGCTAACGCAAACATTCACCGTCTAAGTTTACTTTCGAACATTTATCCTTAGAGGTGTTTGATGGTGACTCGTTGTCATGCAATCCATCTGACATGCAAGGCTATCTTGACCCGTACCACTCTTATTGACGTTTTTTGGATAGTCTGTGCAACTCCGATAGCCATATTTTTGACTGATTTCCTGTTTGCATTAGTGTTTTCCTAACAATGGATTCAAAATAAAAATTCAATTTTTTTACCGGATTTTGTTGGTTAGTCTCGTTGAAATTGTACCATACACGTAGCTTTATTGGCATAGAGGGAAATTGTTGTACCCAACAGAACAATGGTGCCTTTTGTATAATGCAAATTTCTTTTTGTGGACGGTAAAGGCATGACCGAGAAGGAGAAATAAAAGGAATTTTGATGTTTGGTAGGATTTTTTCAGCTCTTTGAAGAACTTTGGAGTTGTTGACCAGGGGTTTATATTCAACTTTCACCAATCTAGTGTTTTGTTCCCTATCAGTAGAATCGTTGGACAACCAAGCTAACAATTGCTTGAAGCATTCAAACAAATCCGGTTTCTGTGACAAATCGGATCGAGCAATGAAATCAAACGCTGAAGAGTAGTCAAGAATAACACGCCGAACAAACTTAAAAGGGTTGTTCAAAGAATTAGTGAAAAAAATGAAAAAGACTGAAGTCTGCTTCTAACGCAGATTTATTCAGTCTATAAGCAAACTGTGAAGAATCCTTTGGAATGTTTATAGACGCCTGAATTTGTTTGGGAATAGCAGTGTTAGTCAACTTAAGAGCTGAAGATTTTGATGCTATGGGACGTAAAATTTTGGGAAAGTTAGACGATTTGGGTGATTTGTGGATTAGTGTGTTTGGGACCAACAGTTGGAGATAATAGAGGTACAAAGAAATTTGTTTACAATAAGGGTGACTTCCCAGGTAGGGAAGTAGCGCCAAATTTGAAGATTGCTGAAAGTAAACCATCCGTAACTGCAGCAGAGGACGAATTGCAACTATTTAAAAGCTTTAACACATCGCAATTTGAGGATGGTTCCACATTACAAACATTATTTGATGAGTGACCAAGATAGATCTCCGACGACTATCACAGGAATGCGCCATTGAGATCATGAACATCCAGCTTTGATCGTACTTTCTTCCTTCCACAGAGAAGTTATACACCTTACTACGGGTGTTTGCTGTTTCCTGTCCTCAAAATTCAATCGAAAAATAATGCGTTAAGTCTTTGTTCTTCAGCTTTGATGGGCTGGATAAGCGCCTGACAGCTGAAGCATTGTGAGGCTTATCTGCACGTTCCTTTTGCCATCGCATCGAATTTAGTGACGGAGAGGTTATACTTCGTCGGACATACAAACGTTTCACAGGGCAACGGTTATTATAAGTGGCATTAGTTGTTTGCGTGAATAGAGGAATACAAGTAAACTGAGAAGAAGGAGATGACAAAAAGCATAAAGAAGCCTACCTGTGAGCTTCACGGGAAAAGAAACACTTGTGGGTGAGAAGTTACGAAAACGAATTCTGATGTGGTCAGATCGAAAGAAAGATTTAAATGCGGAGTATGAATAACCTTAAGGTCAAACTAAAAGTACACAGCTGTCGCCGGTTGACATTGTTGCTTTTATTGCTAAAGAAAAAAGGTTGGGTGATCGGTGATTTCTCCGTCCAGTATAGAGTTACCTCATGCGGAAGAGTGACAGAGATTTGTCATACGCAATAATGAAGGAGGATAAGTACTATTATGTTTAAGTCGCCAACGATTATGAGTAAGTTAGTATTTAAAAGTGAGGTAATGGAAGGTATAACCAAATCAAAGAACGACACGATCTGATTGTGTACAGTAATGTACCATAAACAACTTAGTTGAAATTATGTGAGTAAACAGGGAAAATATTGGGTGACAATGCACGGTTAGGAATTAATACCTTTTGAGTAATACTGAGAAATAAAATGGAACTCGCCATATCAGGAAACGGTGACATGTCACAACACCGTCTTCAAGCTTTTTTCTGCCGGTTCTACGATCCTGTCGATCAACGTGAAAACCGTCTATCAAAACTCAAGTGTCACCTATATCCTTGTTCAGCAAGGATTCTTGTATGCAGACTGCACAAGTCTTCATACGAATTCTTGATCGTAGGACACTAGTTCAATCTGACATTTAAGGAAACACGGACCGAGTGTTAGTGCTGACCATTGAGGAACAGTCATCTTGACCAAAGTGTTGCAATTAACGGCAACTTACCATCCCGCAAGCTTGCATTTTTCAATCCAACCTGAACAGTGGGGAACTGGAGCCGATGAACCATGAAAGATTTCCTGGTACGTTTGAGACAAGTAGTGTAATCCCATGAGAAACGAAGACGGATGATATTGAGTGAAAATGTGAAAATTCCAAAAATGTGAGGGAGAGCGTGTAGGTGTGGTGCGACCAATTGAAGGGCTGAATTCAATCCTCCATTGCACATCTAACTGATAGATAGATAAATGAATGAATAAAAGCTATTAGGAATAGAGGGGGGAGTAACGTCGTTCGTTGTTTTTTTTCTGACTGAACAGCGTTCAGATTAATTATTCTGTAATCTATGTTGATCAAAACTGCGACCGAAAACCATCGCATTTCAGAACTCGAGTTACAATTCAAACCATATGAAATAAATTACGTGTCTCAACTCTTTTTTACTATTCCAATTAAGCGTATCGAGTCATAGTTTCTCTGTTCATGGGAAATGTTGCGTTATGTTGGATGGAGTCATACACAGTTTACTGATATACGAGTCCGTAACACCGTTATTCACCAGACGAATATTCCTACTTGAATGCATATTCCAGTTTTATGATATATGGAAGCATTAGCCGCCGGGGATGCTCCGACTGTGTTACCACCACCACCATCATGATTG
>UZAN01039430.1:60217-76594 GCA_900618425.1 Echinostoma caproni | reverse complement strand
GTAGAACCGTGAATTTCTCGGCTTTCCTTTCATGATCTTTACACTCTCCGCCATACCTTCTGAATCTACCGGTTCCATTTGTAACCCACATCACATGTAACCAGTAAGAAAAACAAATTGAGAGACTGATCTATCGCTTGTTATATAGTTTGTCGTTACTGAGGTGGTAGTCTGACAGTTCACGACTGACATAGATCGGTGTAACAGTTTACTGTACCTTCACTGACACGCGGATTCAGTAGCTTTTTTACCTTTTCAATTTTAAGTAAATGCTCTATAACTTCAAGTGAGTGAAATAAACCGTATTCCATTAGGAATCCAACAAAGTGGGAAAAGCTTCAGTGGCCATTAGTAACCTATTGGATCGGGCCAATCACAATCCCGTCCAATCGGACTGCACTGTTTTCTCCATAGACAACATTACTTTTGAGTAAGTTAGTAAGTGAGATTAAACGTTTCGGTAAGGTTCGCTTTGACTGTTCTTCCATCACCCTTAATCCGAGAATTTTGGGTCCTCGAACATTGATTGAGTGAGCTTAAGATGAAAATAAACACACCCGACGGTAATTGATCCGGGCCGGCCTAAAGTGATTCTAGCGCATAGCACACATGTTTTGATATTAAAGGAATATTCTTACGGATCACCCATTTATTGCATTTTACGGGTTCTTTCTCGATCACGGTTGATGTTCGTTCTCCATATAATATTTAGTTGTACAAAGAGAGCATTTTATTTCTCATGCATGTAGCTAAATGTACTACAAAATTCATTAAAACTCGGTTAGTAAATGTTTTACTTTCAGCGCTTTATCCAAGAAATACACGAAACCGTGGTTAAATGATTACAGACCGTATTTATCAGTTTCATGTATTTCCAACTGGAACTTGTTATACATGGGTTTAGATGGGGAGCAACACCGTCAATTTGTGGGATTTCGGTGCTGACTATTGATTTGTACACAATGCGGCATCCTTCATGTGGAATGCACCCGTCTGGATGGAAACTGAAGAAATACATAGCTATCAATTTACAGGTTAACGGTCAATACTGTCAGCAATCCCATCCTAAGCAATGTGTGGTATTCTGGCCGGTTTGTGGTAAACCGTCTTAACTCTGCCATACTTTCAATCGTATTCGGAAACGGTAAAGAACCCTTTCCAGACTAATGTTGCTTGGTATGCAGCATATTTTGACGCGAAACTCGGGAAAAAGTGGAGAGTGAAAAAACGGTTTCAAACCACATACCTCCCCTCCTCCTCTTCTCCAAAAACATCTATATTTAATATTCTGCGTTCCACCCGGTGGATGACGGTCGAACGCTCACCGAATATGAACCGGATTGCTGTCAAGCGGTAACTGTATAAGGCTGATAAACCGCACCCCCCNCCCCCCCCCCCCCCACACACACACACATGGAATTTGCACTCCTCTTTCACACACACTTAATTCGTCTGGGTTAAGCCACACTGGGCCGTGAAAGTGATCAATAAGCTCTATCGATTGATTGTTTATTCCTTCTCGGTGGGGTCTAGACAAACTAGTTGTCGGACAAATTATAAACACCTCATTGTAATCATTCCATATCCGACTGAACCTGTCCATCAGACAAACTGAGCAAATTATGTTTAAAATGAGAAGGATATTTGGACCATTACCTCCACATGTACATACCGCAGTGAGACGTGGCCCATTGAACTCGGGTAGGGCAGGCAGAAGGTATCCTTTATTTCGTTGCCGTGTTAAGAAAAGCGGAGAATCGTGACGAAGCGGCATTTTTCATAGCGCAGCAATAGTCTACGGATTCTGACACAGCACAACTAAATCTATGACAGTGGTTCAAATTAGCAATGATGGAATCACAGATCGGATGAGAGGTGACAAGTGTCTACTAAGTCGTACGGCAAAATACGCGATGACTAGGACGTCAATTTGGGAGAAAGGAAAGAGTGCTGACTTGTATAGACTCAGACGTCCGCTTCGAACATGATTTGAATCACCAAGTTCAAATGAATGCAACAGTTTTTGATGAGATCAGTATTCTAGGCGATGGAATGTGTCGAATCCTGACCTGGGACACAATCAGTCAAGTATTGCGGTCGAGGAAATGGCTTCACGAATTTATACGAATTTCATTAACATATATGTGTTATATATGGGTCACCAATTTCGCATGCCCTCATTTAGCTGTAAACGCAACTTCATAAAATTATGTCAAACAAAGGAACATGCTAGTTAAAATTCGTCATTCGACGAGGGTGGTGAATAACTGTTTTCTGCAATCCGACTTGGTTGCGGGGTGAGGTCAATCTGGACAATAAAATTTGATAACACGTTGTGAAAGTGGACTGTCTAAAACAAGATGTTGTGTGTTAGTGGTAATGGAAGGGAGAAAAGAAGAGCATGTCAAACAATGTAGTAAGATGGTTTCTGGTGTGATATAGCCACTACGATGGCAACAATGGTTGCGTCATAAAGGTTTTTTATCGGATAGATACGGTTTCAAGTGATGAATAATTACATCTTGTATGGATGAATCTCAAAATCCTTGAAGTTCGACACCGCTCCATAGTGCGAAACGCTTAGGTGCATCACATCACGAAGATCAAGATGTTTGGGAAAAGCTGTGGAGCACGTTGGTGTACAGAGTATGTTCAATCCTGCCCACGCACATCTGGCCGCGAACAGGGTGAAGTAAAGATATCTGATGGAAGGTCATATTAAATTACCACTTGTAGAAGATCGGTGGCATAGCCACAGTACACGCTCTTACCACGGCTGTATTAGACGAGATATTCTGAGTGTCAGCTCACGTCCCTTGGAACTAAAGTGGATATTGACATTATTCATATTTTTGGTTAAGAATTCATATTCAAATTTTTATTATGGGAAAAATCTTACGAAGACTTCGCCTATGAAATCCTATAGGGTGTTTATACTGTGGTTCGGAACACGATTCACAAACTCACAGTTAGTTCATGAAAGTAAAATAGTAATGTAATGTTTTTGACGAGCACAGGAGAATATATTATGTAGTTGGGTGTTGAAACAATATGTTTGCTAGAGCATCACCAAGCTGACGCTTGAAAGACACTAATGTTGGTGCACAGACCGCGTGATGTTGTAGATTGGTTGAACGATTGGTTTGGAGTTGGCCGGAATGCAGTACTCATGTTAGAACCTCGGATCATAGATCCTATATGTAAATAGCAAAGCATGGGTTCACCTGATACATTTATTAGGAAAGATTAATGGATTATCTAGGTGATGTACTCCCTAACCAAACATAATTACAGAACTCAATTTTCCACCACCCTGTTCAAATGACTAATTCCAATTAGTAAGTTTCGTTGTTTGATCTGAATGTACAAATGTGCTTTTACAGTTGAATGAGAGCATCTGAAATTGATGACCAATGGCAATTCATGTGTTATGAAATGAAAAGAGGGGAACGGATATGTCACATGATCTAAGTATATGAAATTTGTAAATGATGCATGAAATGAAACTCCCTTGGGTAATTCATATCAATGGGCTTATCGACCGACGTTTATGGTGCGGGATCTGTCACCCGTCACTGACTTTTGTTCATTGAATTTCCTTGAGCATATCCGGCGTGCGCTTTCATGTGTGAGAGGTTTCCCACATTCTGTACAATGTCCATCTCACCAGAGATCGTCATGCTATTGAAGGTTTTTGAAATAATTTAAGCTTTTTGCCAAATTCATCTGTTTAGGAAAGTTGCATCAAATAGATGAGTTTCAAATAATTTACAAGTGCTCATTTTACAGTATTTCAGACGTAACTTGTACAATGCAACATGAGTTAAATTCTGTTTTCGTCTTTCGTTATTCGCTTGGGAAAGCTGACAAATGTTGAGCATTTTTGTGTCCATTATAAACGTTCATAAGAAGCATTCAAATATCTGTTCCGGGGATATTGATTTGTGCGGTGTGCTGCTTGTTTGTTTGGTCGCATTATTCCGAGGAATCCACACAAAAAAGAAAGCCACTCAAAAAACCAAGAAAAGCATTCTATCGTAAAACTTTAAAGGAGCAAGACTGGAAAGCTGTTTTTTCATTGTCACTGAATGAGGTCAGAAAAAATGCTAGAACTTTCTGTTTATCAGAATTACCTTGGTAAGAATCTGGTCAGGTGTGCTTTCTAGTACACAAACTATGTTGGCAATGGCACATTGGTATTGACCAGATTCACATTCAGTTTATTCGACACTTTCAGGTCATAATCCATCTCTGTGACACCACCATTGGAGCACCTTCAAGCACTGAACAATCGAAATGACCATTTTGATCATATTTTCGGAACGGAATGAGATATCTCTATCACAATAGTTGCATTAGAAACAACGTAACGAGAGCTGTTGAAAGATACTATAAATTGCATGACAGTTACGGAATTTTATAAGAAAATAAAATTTTAAAACTTTGAATGTTTCCAAAATGTACTTTTTTCTGAGTATGGGCTCTGAATTCGAGAATCTTTGTCGCTGACATCATCCAGTATCACCTCAACACTTCCACCACACAAAGTAAACCAGGTGAATTATGGTTAACGTATGACATTCACAAGTTGTAAGCACGAGCTATCTTCGACCATTCGCATTGCTATTGTCGCACATCTCGATTTAGGTTCACGATGGAAAAACGTGGATCGTGGGACAGTGCGATTGCCTTGTCGTTTCACATTGTCTTGTAATTTTCGTGATGCTTGCGTTGTCACGTTTAGTCCATCCGTGTGTTGAAGGCACGTCTACTGTACAGTCGAAGTTCACTGGGACTGTCTAAGACTCCCGGCTGTAAACAAGATGTGGTTTCTGGCTCTGGTTAGCTGGGCAAGCACCAGGTTGGTTGTTGCGGCTGAACTATCTGACCGATCGATAAATGAACCGGATCGACCGTGTGATCTTTGGATGGGTATAGGCGGCGGATAAACATTGAATTCGATGCTGCTTGAGTGTTGGTAGAGAATCGCCACAAAAGGATCAGTTATGGAATGATGCACCATGTGGGAAATTCGGAATGGAAAAGGTTTAAGCGATGACGACACAAGCCAACTTTTGACTCGTCTGAGATACACGTGCTATTTGTCTAAACCCGTTTGGTAAACGGATAATCATCATAATAACACNGTAAAGACTACAATATTCACTAATATAGGCCAACGCAAAACTCTTCTTGGAGTTTTACTAACTGGCTTTTTCGCTTTCAACGATCTTGTTACCTACGAATGAGATGGAATTCCGAAAGAAAGAAAGAACAAATATTATATAAAAATGCATATTTATTTTAGAAAATTTGTTCTATATATTTTCCATCCTGCTACTTGCATAGTGAAATACGGCGAAAATAGTTTTCTTCCACCTTCAGAATAGTAGCAGTTGTAATACATGTAATACTTTGAAATTTGAACTTTGAACCTTTATACTTTACTTGCAGAAGGTATTGACTGCGATTGATATATCTGTCTGAGGTTACAACGACTTCACTTGAAGTGTGAAGGATATAAACTGAATTCCACTTTCAACAGTGCTCTCCAGTGGTACATATTCACCATTCCTCCAACTACGGAACCATGACATACACACAAAGCGTGTGTACTATCAGTGTGCTGTCCAGTTACAACCGGGGCTGTTTCAAGTTTTTTCAGATGTCGTCTTCAATGATATTGAATCAGTTCACTTCATCCCGAAAGTAACGAATGGGACCCGTTTGACTACCGGTTGACTTCGATTAAAAGCGTCCCACCAAATCACTTATTCCATGTGTGCTTGCGTTGACCTACCACAAATAAAACTTTAAGGCTGAAAACAATCTCAAGCCCATAGTGTTTGTCAAGTGTACGGTTGTTTGGATGAACTGAGGATTGTGAGCGACGGTGATGTCTGCAGGACAGTCAATTAAGATCAATATAAAGGAAAGGAAATATAAAGTCCTGCTTGTCCAATTTGACTTTACCGATCGTTCATTCGCTCTTGTGGTGAACAGTAACCGAATGTACTTTGTATGTCTTTGTGGCAGATTGTTCTAAACGATGTTTCTTCGTTCCAGGTTCTGATCACCGTCTCAAAGACTTGAGATCACTCTCCTTTGGTCTCTTCTATCTCTAATTTTTGTCAAACTGTCAAACTTAGAGATGAACTCCTATGAAAATCGGTTATCCTGAACCGCACAGGATATGAACTGAGAGGTCACCCTCCAGCCTTTTTTGCAGATCGAATCCTCGGAACACTGGAAACTAGTCCTGTAACTGGGGCTCGTTTATACTGTATCGAACAGAAGTCTCTGAAGTTCAGACACCGACACCTACAAGTAGGTTTGAGGGATGCAGCCCTGATGGAAAAACCAACTTTCCTATTCATAAGATTGGGTGACCAGAAGTTGAAAGAATTGGTTTGATTCATGTTGTGCGGTAAGCACACGATTGTGATAGCAGTAACTAAAAACTTCCAACAAGCTGTTACTTGATCCCTGTTTTTGCTTATAACAAAATAACGCTTATAGAAGACTGATTTTCGTATGGAGTGAAGCAGTTTATTTCGTCTGGATATCCGATAAAAAAACACAGTCAGGAAAGGGTTTCCCCTGTGCACACCGTACACCTTAAGATAAGTAGATCCGTAGATATTTTAAGTGTTATACTGCAAACTTCATTAATTGATGATCTCGTAGAATAAAATTACTGGTGTACGAGCATGCAAGAAGGAAGATGAGCACACAGCGAATTAAATAGTACGCTTGTAGTAAACAGCAAATATGTAGCCGGTACACAAACTGGGGAAGAAGTAGGAGCGATCAGCATGTAGGAAGGCAGGCAGGCAGAGTCCGGCTCACACGTCGCAGGACATGCGCATACCGTCAGAATTAAAACAGTCAGTCAATCGATCAACTGATCGATCGATCAATCAATTTGACCACAGGCATGTATGAACACAAATGAGTCAGTTGTAAGCTATAACAGTCTTCACAAGAATAACCTTGGCTACCAAGGAGCAGACATCGTACCGTAACATGTTTCTTGGTCAAATTCGGAATCCGTCAGAATTCGAATGAGTCCTTCAACGCGTGTGCCGCAAAACTAATCTCTGACTGGATCTGCCAATCAGATTTGCAAAAGAAATGATTTGTTTATTTAGCTCCTCGTCCATCTGTGACGGTACGTAGCAGCACTTTTTCTATGTGAACTTTGGGCCAACCACACCAAGGCAGTCTGGAGTCACGGGGAAGGAGTTGGTTGACCATAAACACCCATAGCAAATTATTATTGTGCTCCATTTTCTATCCATTCATGTCCGGCATCTTCAACAATAAACTATTTAGAGTCGTTATGCATTTCCAGTAATCTTGGAACAATATCGTTCATGTTCAATAGGACTACACCACGACAGTTGTCAAACCACAACATTACTATAATCCATCTTTAATGGTGTTCCTACGGTGCTTAATATTATCTTCGATACACCTGAGTTCATTTCACATATCCGGTTAACTGGATAGAATATTTGTAAAAACTTTAGATAGTTCCCAAGACTTGGTTCTTTCTGTCTTCTTTGAACATTGGACTCTTTTCCACGATTCCTTCTTCTCCTCCTTCACGAAAGTTACAACCACTAATGAGTTTATATCACCTATATGTTGCTATTGAAACACGATTAATCAGGAAGGGTTCAAAGAATTGAAACAAATGAAACTCATTCAAAATCTTATGAAAAAATAAATAAAATATCATACGTTTAGTCGAAATGTGTTTCCTTCCGATTATCTCTACCTGAAACATTGTGGAAATCGAAAATAAAACACAAACAAAACCTGAGCAACAGCTATAGTCTGACATATTCTCCTACTTAACCACGTTAAAAACAGTTGGACCACTGGGATAGAACTTTTTTGGCTGCAACGCAGATCATGTGCATCTATTGAGGTCACGCTTGAACAATCGATACGGGTAAAAATAGATGGATAAGAGCGTTCGTCAGTTCGGAATAACGTTGTTCGTTCAAGTGAATGCATGGATTTCCATGAATCGTTTGGAAACACTCTTATCATTTGGCCTTGTTGAGGGCATGCTCAGAGTGAGTTTTGTTGAGATTAGAGAACTTTAGGTCAATGGCGGAGGAGACAAACGTAAGTCGGTCCATGGTTCAAATGTGGCCAGTTCAATAAGCAGGAAGATCGGTAACCCATGGTCGGTGTGTAGTGTCCACTTATGGTACACAGTTTTGCATTATCACTGCTAGTCAGCGCCCAGAAAGGGAATGGACTAAACTTGTCCGTTGTTCATTATTTATTTGTTCTTTGCAGCGTCTATATAGAACCATAAGGTTTTTATTATTATGTTTTTATGTTTAATCAAAACACAATAAACCTTAGTAATAATATTATTCTTGAATTGTTGACCATGAAAAGAAAAACTGCCCAAATGGTAATTCTCAGTTGTTGTTTTTTTCATTTTTACTTCCGCTATTTATAAGCCAATAGTTTGATCAATCCCGGGGAGCAGGTTAATTTTACACTGTGATCAGAGACGCATGTTAAACGTGCCGCCCTGTCAATCGGTCATGCTACTCGTGCACTCAGCACAGCTCCTCATTTGTGTGTCCGATATCTTTTCACGGTGGCTTTTTCTCATGTGGTTTATTTAAAGGGTAAATCTTTGAAATTTTTCCCTATTAAGTCAGAATAAGGCAGGAGACAATGTGAAACTTTGAGAGCAACAACTCTTAGAATGTGGTCACCGTTGCATGAAAACGTGAAGAGAATGGCTTCTGTTAACGGTGTCGGCCCACAAAACTTCTAACCTACGGAAAACGGGGAGGATAAAGAAGTCCTGAGAACCGCTCTCACTTGTGTACTGGTTACTCGATTAGTAGTTACTTTGCTCAGTTGACATGTGATTTACTAAACATTCAACTCGTTTTCACTGGTCTGATAACAAGGTAGTTCCGAACGGCAGTCTCAGTTTACACTTCCCACTAGTAACCACGTTATGGCTTTACTTGAAGTAAGGGGATGACTTGATCCTATGACCCCTTTTTACATAGTTCAAATATAGTCCCTGTATGGTTTGCTTTAAATCAGAGAGTACTGGAGTTAGACAGTTTTGGTCCGTAATCGTCTCGTAAATTCAGTGAATTCAATAGAATAGATTTTAGCTTTCTTTTAATTTGGTTATCAAAATAATAAAAGAAACAATTGATAAACATATTTAGTTTTATGACACGGTTGACGATTGTGAGCCTAACGCATCCATGCATCGCTTGAAAAGAAACATGACCGTGGTAATGCTCGGCGTTCAAGCATAAGTAGAACTATTTCACAAGTTTTGCTCTAGTTCGGATATTGCGAGGACCAACGAAACTGGCCACTCATATTTGACATGGACCATGTGTGTAAACAACACGTCTTCAGATTCCCTAATGGACTGCTGCATACCAGATATCTCCACGATTTTCTTCTGACATAGAACCTCACCACATCGACCTACAACATGTTTCCAAAAAATCAGTCTACTACGAGCGAACGCACTGTCCCGGCTCCGACAGATTTTGGCCGTACAAATTCTACGAACGCGAGCACTGCGCTTAAAGTAACACGTTCATCGAATAGAAAATCGGTATAACGACAAAAGCAGACTGCCTTAGTTCAGTGCGGAGGAGAACTCGTAGACTCTCATTTTGTGCCCGGTATATGGTGATACAATATGCTAAGGTTGCTTGTACATTCTTATTGATGAATCGTAACCCTGGATACTCAGAAGTCATGCTTAAATTAAGTCTTGTTTTGGTTGCTTGAAATCACCACCGAAAACTGCGGAGACAGATATTGTCCATGAGCTATTAACATGGAACCCCTGTGGCAGAAGGGCTGCCTGGTGTATCTAATATATTTATCACAGCTCACAAAATGGCAGTTGAATAGACCGACAACCATAAATCCGGTTTTAGAAGATCACTGAGAAAGTCAATCGTGGTCTCTGGTGGTGAAATATAGTTTCCGCCAAGAGAAGTACAAACTAATAGCATAAAAATAGAACGTAAATACTCAAAATAATGTTACAAAAATGCGTGAGTGAGTTACTCCCTGCTAGGGTATTCATGCTTGGAGGAAAAAATAAAAAGGCAGGAAGTAGTTGGTATTGCATTCCAATCCAATGAGATAGCAGTTTAGCGTAGGTCTTATTTCACCCCCGATGGATACCAATCTGAAAGTAGATTGGTGCTATTAAATTATCTTTGTGTTTTCCACGTAGTTTTTCAAAGTCCTCAACTGAGGCTTTTGGAATAGTCGTGTTTTTGGGTTCAAGCATTGTTCTCCCACATATTACTGTGTAATTTTACACACTGACTGGTGACTGAACTATTTTTAGGGTCATCACGCTCTCATACACGCCAGCATTATGAAATTTTTTTGTGTTATCGGGCAAGCTGCCCATACCTACGAAGTTTCTTACTTTGTTTGGATTAAACACAAAAGAAACCTTAACGCTGCGATAGGAATAGTACGCAAATGTTCAGCAGGATGAAAAGTTGGTCTCTGGTGATGTGATCAGATTGCTAATTGGAGAGAGGCCAGACTGACTCCCGTCCCAAAACACGTGCCTAGAAACTATCGCCTAATATCCAGTACTTGTATGATGTTAAATGTATTTGAGAGATTTCTCCTTCCCACAAATGTTCCTGAAACTGTGATGGATGACTGACAAGGTTCACGTACAGATAACCACGCTCCACACGGGGTGCTGTGGCACACTCGGTGCATTTCATTCGTTCTCAATTTTATTGGATGTGAATAAGCCAACGGTATGGTACTTAGCCGTACACATCCATTCCCAAACGCATTTTATGTTGTCCAAAGAGGACTTGATGCAACCAATAGTTGAACCACACAGTGTTGTCTTATTCTGAACAACTCCAAAATGCCGGAGTGTGATTTTTCATTACAATCCGGTGAGCAATAACGGACGCTTTAAATCGGCTTTCCGTCTCTTCTTGTTAACAATCGTCCAACACCAAGCCCCTTCCATGTCAGATGTTTGGGGGTGTTTTCAACTCAAAATCTGTCATGGTCCATGCACGTCCACGAGACTTTTTTTAAGTTTAGAAAATTATCAACTTTCCCCCTGAGACTATAAATGTTTTCTGTACTGCGTATGCTAATCTTTTAGTGTATGAAAGCCTTCTTCATTCCCCATTGATTATTTTGTTCACCTCCTACTCTACTGAAATCTTGAAAACACTTGTCAAAATGCAGCGAATTTCGTAAAGTGATCCTTGTGAATAATTTTTTACTGGACACCGACATATTGCATGGATTTGTCTCTTCCGTGCTCACAGACTTCCTTCACATACTGAACTGTTCACATCCGTGTTCACATTCAAAACATGAGCTAGTTGAAATTGTTTTATATTCCCGTACTTCATGTTACCACCAATCCATTCTCCCATAATTACGGCAGAAATCGACTTATTCAATTTCGTGCGCGTTTCATTGCTGAACTAATTTTACGTTTTCAAACTTCAACTTCAATAGTATTCAGCATATTTGCAGTAATAATGATGTAGGAAGCTGAAAATTCACCTGAAGTGGGTGAATTCGGCGTGTATTGATTTGACTCGATTTGTGAACCCGTCCCCGGAGAAAGGCAAATGAAGCCAATCCTGGTGATGTACACTGTTTGAATTCACTGTGCTCGAAGAAGTGTGTAATTGACCATCCGATTCCACGATCACTTCTTTTTTTGCAGCCTTCGGCTCACATCGCACCAAGTGTTTTCCTAATGAAGTTGCATTTGGCTTCTTTCCTTAGTCAACCCCGTGATGAGGATGAATATTTTAAAATATTCCTCATTTTCAAATACGGTGGAAATGTCTGTGATAACCAACAAAGAATACTTGACAGTTATTTCGTCCTTTCTGTGACTCGTCAGCAGTGGGTATAGTGTCTGGTGCCGGTGAAATTTCGAATGGACTAGTCCAAACTGTCACCATCTCTCATTTCATTTTCTTTTCCATACATCTTGTACCTTTCATAGTTTCTTTTTCAGCTTATTCAATAAAAAATGATATTTTTTCAACTGCGAGAGAGAAAGATAGAGACAGAAAGGAATCTAAAGTATCTGTGTCGTTCGTTAGTACACTTATTTATCCACAGTGTTTGTTTGAATAAATGACCAGCACAAATTGCGTTCGAAAATAGGCATGGAAGCAAAATCCATTACGACAGTAATTACCGCTAGACCAAGATTGACACATGAAAAATTGCGTAGCCACGTGTTCCTTCTCACCAACATTAGTTGTAACCAGATGATTCGGTGAATACAAAAGAAAAAAGTTTACTGCATGAAAAGTGAAATTTCATCATATGATCAGTGGGGTGATGTATCTACGATAGAAATATTTGCTACCGAACATCTACAATTTCATTCTTTTGCTTCTCGAATAATCGTGTAATTTTCGAGTTTACATGACACTCATTATCTATATGATACATATAGGATGTCACTTAAAAAGCAATACAAAAGAAGGTTTGTACCAATCAACAGTATTTACGACAACTTTATCCAGTCTTTCGCAAGCTCTCTTCGTCCCTCCTCCAGGAAACTAAATAACTGAGTCGCTGACCAACTCCTATCTTCAATTTATCCATTATTTCTCAGTTTCTCTAGTAACTATGCTTTCAGCCTTTGTTCCCACCATGCTCGTCCAACTTCACGCTGCAAATTGAAATCATTTACTTCTTAATTATTGTGTTCACACACCGTTTAAGTACTCAGGAGCAACAATGAAAGCAAGAACCAATTGCTCAGATTGTGGCTTCCAAATTCATCGGTTTCTACGCCTCAGTGCTTTACTGATTCGGTGTAAAAAACCCTTTTTGATATGACCCCTACCTTTATTCTAAACCACAACTTCCCTACAAACTACCAATTCCGGTCACACTCATTAGGCATAAAAAGGAACTCCGGTAGTTAACTGGAAATAATTCATCTCTTCTTTATCCTACTCATGAATAATCATGGCTGTTTTTCATGGATATGACTTCTGATCAGTCGCAAATTTACGATTGGAAACTGAAAGTTTCTGATTTTAGCCAATCTAAATGTCACATTCCGAAAACCTTGATCCTTAGTCTGATTGGGTATGAGCTCTTCGCTGAACTCTGTAATGATGTGACAGTGTCCCGAAAGCGTGTAACCTGATCAATCGGAAAACTATCCTCAGACAATAGCCCACGGTAATAACCATTGCATTGCCCTCTGAAGCGGGTGATCACTTAGGGGTAAATTCACTGAAACGCATACCCGTATCTGGTTTGATTCACAGAGTTGTAAAACAACCGGGAAAATTTTCAATACAGCAGAAATTATTTCCCCGGTATAATTTATTTTTCAGATATTGGTTTTGTTCTTCTTTTCAGGCTGGTAATTAAATCCAAATATTTAATGGTTCCCATATCACTCTTGCATGTCCGTCCATATTAAGTCTCAGGTTCCCTAACATGCTCGTTCTACTGACCTCAAGCTAAGCCTAATTTACTACATGTTTCACCACGCACCACAACATTCACTCCTCAAATATCCACCCTAACCTTACCTCCGTTCGGCTCAGACACATTCACATCGCGCGCCTAGAATATCAGCTGCTAAGCTATGGAAATGTAATTAGCCACGTGACCTGGCCTCCCCCTTCCTTCACCCTCGCCGTGACGGCGATTCGTGCAGTCTTCACTCATCAGAACTCTAGCAGATAGGTAGATAGTGGGTCTTCGTCAGTTCCAGCTCATTAGTTTCCCTCCCCCTGACTCCGTTGTCTCACCTTATTCCATATTGCTTCTCACCCATCCCCGCTGGTTCGCTCGCTTTGACTCGTTTGGCAAACCACGTGCAGAGACACACACACACATTACATCGTATGCCACAGGGCAAATTTAGCCCCCATGCGGATTCAGTCAGTTTGATGGCGACATAACGGAAATTTGATTAACATACGACTGTGAAAGCAATCAGTACTGGGGACACAGGTTTACTTCCGCAAACAGAATGAATAATTTACACCCAAGCAATTGCAGATCTTCGAAACCGATAGGGTTATTTGAAATCAATCCTGTTTTGATACCAGTTTCTGTTGCACGAACAAAACCCACACTGTGCCCAGCTAAGCAGGAACGAAAATGGTATTTCATCCTTGGATGTGCACAGCCTTTTGTGATTCACTACCTGCTCAAACACCTGTTTGCAGTGGGCACCGGTTGGGGGTAGGGTTAACGAGTAAAGTGGTAGCCCTATCTGCTTTTCCAATTTTTATGCAACCAGTAATTGTGGGAAGACAGTTGATCTCAGTGAATTCCTCCCCAGTCCATTTCTGACAGCCCAACTTTTTGATACCGTTGCATCATAATCATTTCAATATGGTTTTGATTTGGCGCCCTAAATTCTCACTGCACAGGTTGTCCCTTGACTGGGCACTTGGATGTAGTTCATTAACCTCTTCAGTGCATTGCGTTTAATCCAGGACCGCAATAGCTAGTAAATCGTTATAGGACAGGATCAGGAATCGAAACTAAGGAATGAATTTTCTTCCCACACGAAGCAGATTTCGTGAATAGCAGCTGGGATCCAATGCGTCCACATGCCGGCAGTTTGTCTACGATGAATTCGTTTTCGGGCAAACTAGCAAAAGCTGGACAAAGACGAATCAATCTTATCCACATTATAAACTGAATAATTTCTGTGACCAGTCCAGAAGAAGCACGACTCAACTGTGGACTAACCTCAGTTTCTACTGTTAGTTAATGGAAATGAAAAACAAAAGCAAATCCGCTCAAACGACTAGACCTATAATTCCCCAGAGTGCAACACGATGCATCAAAACGGCTGGAACTAAGTTGATCATCAAGCCCGTTTGGTATCGTTAAGGTAGCGTGACAAAGTGGAAGAGCAAAATATATAAGTAGTACAAAATAAAGAAAAATGAGTTGTTTAACAGGAGAGAAGCAATGTGGAGTATCCTGGAAGTTTCCGAAATGCTAACCACATTCAGCTTTGACTTCTCATATAACCTGTAATCATACTTGTATTTTAATGTGTTGCAATGAATTGNTGAATTGTGCATTCGTCATTGCATGCACTTCAGTAAAACAAATTAAGAGTTAAACTGGAATGGCAATGATAAATATGGCGTATACAATGAGTTCTCGCGGGACCTTCTTCTGGTCAGTCAAAATGTGAATTGTGTAGGGTTCTGTTGAACTACAGTGAATGCTGATTGATTTAGAATGCTAAGCAACGAAAATCGGATCAGCTTGTGGCACAGGAGCAGTAGGTGAATATATCTCGGTTCCCCATGTCACTGGATTCTTATGGGCAGACGTCTAACACGAGGTGTTGTAACGATCGTACAGTTTTGTAATCGGAAGGTTTTTGAGAACAGGGAACACAGCTAATAACTGCAATGTGCAATGGACTCCTTTTTGAGTAGTACAGAAAAAACCACAAGGGGACAGACGTGCATGAGAGAAAAAATGCACTGAAAAACAAAACAACATATAGCTAAATGCTTCACTGTAAAATATTTCAGTTTGCGTGGCTACAAGGATAATCGACGTCGTTTGCACATGGCAAGACTATCGCGGATTGCTCTCAATGTTGACTCTGCGGACTTGTTGGTGTATGCCACAATAATTTGTACTAAAGCAACGATCGAGATTACAAGTGGATACTCAGATCCCGAAAGTTAACAATGGATTCGAAGCATTTAGAAGCATTTAAATTACATCCAGATTGCTTCAAAATATAGGCACCTATCAAAACTTGTCAGAATATAATCTCGAATCAAATGGACTGGTCTAGAATCACAAATGGAATAGAGGGATAAAGAGTAAGTGACTGATCAATGTTGAAAATATGTATGGAGGAGGAATTATGGACTAATGTTTAAGAAACAGTTCCGTTTGTTTCAGTTATCTAAACCGCTCCCGAAAAGCAGTTAAACTATAGAGTTATGGGACAACCAAATGACTATAAATTTCAGAGAAGAAGGGGTTGGTGAACTGGGACAGAAGCTGACGAATGATCGAAGAAGAAAAACGACAGAAGATTTTAGCCTTGCCTTCAGATTTTATGATGAAACAGCCTCTGACTTTCATCCACTAATCGTATACGACAAATCGGAGATACGTTTTAGGAACACCAGCCGTGGACGAGTGAGAATGGTGCACACAATGAGTGTAAGTCCAGAGAAAATCATTGCACCATGACAGAGGCATGTGGTTAGGCTACAAAATGGGGATGACTTCGGAGTGGGGCAATTTTGGAAGACCTACACGAATGAGGAATAGAAAAGATTGTTGAAGATTTATCACTGA
>UZAN01039430.1:41523-59764 GCA_900618425.1 Echinostoma caproni | reverse complement strand
TACACGAATGAGGAATAGAAAAGATTGTTGAAGATTTATCACTGAGGTACGTGACAATCAGCGTGGTCGAATGCTGCTCTATGTGTGAGCATAGGTGACGATTGAGCTTCCGGATCCACTGTACAAGTGCATTTCGTANGTACTATCAAGAAAATCCAATGTTTCCTCATGGGAAACTGGGTCCATCATAGATAAGCAATCTGAAAGGTATGTAGATGGATAATTGTAAGGCTGTCTGCGTGAATAAGTTTTTTTGTTGATCGTTTCATCTGTCTACGTAACATTTTACTCCTTTGTCGCAAACATCTTCCACTTTCAACTTACTGCAGTTGTCCTGGGAATGAAGCATTCCGTACTATGAATTCCTCTTTGATTTGAAATGAAAGCCATTGATTGCTGTAACTGATTCGGTTTGTCATCCTACAGCTTTTAGCAATGGAGGGCATACTCGTTCAACGTGAAAGAAAAGATAGATAGGTCTATCTGACATTTATATAAACAATTCCCTGTTACAAAACGGGGCGCGAAAACTTGATGGGCACCACAAAATAAATTCTTATTCAACGGCAAAGGCGAACGGTGCAGCTAATCAAACTGGACAGTCGTGGATTAATTTGGCGATATGGATTTGCCCAGGGAAAACGAACGAAAAAGCAGCGGTGACCATGTATTTACAATTGTAGCATTCAGTGCAGCTGTCCCACAACAAAACAGAACGGAGAATTTTGATTTCCAAGCGTTTACGTACAGACCTGCATTTTATTGTGTAAAACATGAAACGAGATATACAAATAGAGTGATAAATCACACCTTTCTGGTAGCTGTCGGACTCCTACGAAGAAGATTACCACGTTCACGAATAAATCACTTTGTGATTTCATTATTCTCAAAAGGGGTTGTTGTTCACAGTTTAGGATGATTGGAACGCATAAATTGGCGAAAAAGAACCTGATCCGAGCTAGTTGAACTGATAACTGAGATGCGGACTGTGTTCCTAGCAAACCAAATGGCTAAAACGAGGCGTATAAGTAAATGAAAAGAAGCTGAACACCCATGAACATATCACATTCCTTGATGATCTCGCCGTGGATGGTGGAATAAAAAATTCATCATCCTGCTTGACGAACCCGAGCTAATGCACTCATTCAAATTGAGGAACAAAACTGATTATGTCTATCTCATCGAAATAATAAAATGTCATATTTTGGAAATAACGGTTATTGTGTGTTAGCTAACAAGCAAAGGAAGACAAACTAAAGGACCGGTGAACAGTATCTAGGATTCACCTTAGAATTGATGGAGACCATCCAATATAGTGAACGCGCATATTTTCAAATTGGTCTAAACCGCTGAAATACAAACAGCAACTCGATGCGTGAACAGACTGGATCAGAATTTGAATAAAGGCCCAAGGGGCTGTCACAAGCTGCTCCTCCTTCTGTTTCACCATGTTCACCATGTTTGACATGGCCAAAATGTGTCACCTAAATGCCGCCTAATGAGATATGTATTGACCGCGTATCAGCCACAGTAACCGGATAATCATGTGATGGTTCTCACTGTATCATGGAATAGTAACGGATAAGGTGTGTATACCATTTTATTTCAAAACTTAGTGTGACGACTTAAGCCCTAAGCCCCGGGATTTGAAGTAGTGGAATACATTAGGCCCAGCTAGGTTAGGTGTCGTATTGAACGGTACGACAGCAAAGGTGTCTACCACTAAAAGTGGGTGACGCTGGCGGGCTTCGAACCTCGAATCATAGAGTTCTAAACACGCCGATGACAGCAATTAAACCACTGCGCCAACACCGCTAAAGCAACAAACTTTCGGCAGCATGTTTGCTTCTGATATTTGGTTTATCGTGATTTACTTATTTCTCTTCTCCGTAGGCGCTTAGCGCAATCTTATCTGAACAGCATACTCAATTGCTGCTTCACGCATCTGTTCTCTGTGGGGAAAAACATGTACCCAGTAATCCCGTTCAGACATGTCACTAACACGATACCGCATGGTCTTCCTTTATGCAAATCCGACTCCTAGGTGATTCCGTGTTCGAAATATGTCTAAAAATCATAGAATTTGATGAATTTGCATTTTCAGTTTTTCAATGCCAGTTATCTCATCCGTCACATGGAGAAGTCTATATTTAGTATTGATTATAGCTGAAACAAAATTGCCCACCTTTGAACAGTTACTTGTGTTAACGAAGGAACCTTGTTTGGAATAATTGTGAAGAAACACCAAAAAAGGGCGATTTCATTTGGTTGACCCGCAGAACTATAGTAAGCAAACGTGGCGTATTCAACTGCATAGTGTTCATCGTAGCTGACTGTGACTGGATTGATGGGCACCAAAACCGCATGATATGATGATTGAGTTTTGCACAGAAAAAAAACTGATTCAGCTAAAAACAAGTCTATCATCTGACATTTATGAACAATCGATATGTCTCATTTCCATCCGCCATTGCATCAGATTCCTTTGAGTGATATGAAGCGTCAACAATGCTCTCAGAAACGTTTGTTTTATCGATTTTTAACGAAAAGTATGCGAAATTCAACTTGATCAGTTGATGAACAGTTCCGCCAATTCGACGAAAAAAAATTACAACCCCAAATGTTTAATTACCAGTGAAAATGGACCTTCATTATCTGAAATGTTGTGAAACAAGGTCGGAAGAGCAACACTTTCTGAAGATGTTTGCTTTAGAGTAAACTTTGTTTTTATCCTAGTTAAAAGACCAATTCATAGCATGTTCAAGAGACAGTGAAGGACCAGATGCCATCAAACGAGCCCATTTTCATAAACAAAAGTGGTCCGTGCCAGGTTTGTTCACGACTTTTGTTTGACAAAAGTGGTATAAACCAGTGATCTTATTTGTGTATCTGCAAACGGACTTGCCGTTAAGATGTGAGTTCGGTTTGACATCGTAGTTAACATTTATATTTTCACAGATCGCTTAGAAAAATGATCGTCCTAACTAGTTCGCTAGATTGAAAATGCAGTAAAATGGGCAAGATGTGAGCCGAAAATTCTCAAAATAACTTCAGGAATAGTGCTAATATTTTAGCCCAACTAAAATCTAAAGACGTTGCATCAGATTGGTCCGGGAAATGTAAAGCTGTTACACTAACTATTTGCACTCTAGACGTTTATAGATGAGTACTTAATCAGACGTTGTTGTTTGTACGCGGCAAGTAAAACGGACTGAAACAATTACACTTGATACAAGAAAACAATCGAGTATGTAAACTAGATGTTTTGAACAAAGGAAACAATTAACGTGAGGTAGATTGCGAATAAAATTATGGAAATTCTGAATAAATAAACGAATATTATCGTCGTGTTCAATCAACGTTATGCAAAATGTCGATGATCTATTGCAGAAAGCAACTCCGATTAATGAAATAGATTGTAACTCGAAGTAACGGACCGCCTACAACATAAGAGCAATCCATATGTGTCCTTTTTGGTCCCATGTTTCAGCAGTTTAAAACGCTTGAACGAAAGGTTGCCATGCGAGCTCATTTACATCATTTTAATGTAAGCGAAAAATAATCTTCGACCTTTTCGAGCAATACCATCAGATGTTTTCTAGAAAAGATCATCGGTTAATTTATTCACATGTCACGGAATATTCAAATGTTTATCTCCAAACTTGTTGCTTGTGAGCGATTTGAGTCAAAAACACTTATAACCAGTTATTACTTGTTGCACGATGACCCTGCTGTCACTGCATTGTTTCTATCTCATGAGCGATCAAGTCGTAGCAGTTCACTTTCCAAAACACCCACATGAAAATTTCGATTCCCCTGATCGAGCGATATTTTTTATTCATCGTTGAATTGTACAAACGTTTTGCGGAATTATTCATCTTTTTTGCTTGTTCAATGAAGATTCTGTCCATACCGTAGCACCTTTATTATGAGTTAGCTTCAAATTCAAATTATTATTATGAGCAAATTACAAAGATGATGCTTATCAAATCTCATAAGATCTATACACACTGGGTTCGGTTGGTAGTACAACTAAATAGTGAATTATAACGTTTACTCACGGGTGCTGAAAATGCTGAAATGAAATATGTATTGAGATGGTGTGGTTTTGTCCGATCATTCACATAATCCGATGTAAAACCGCTAGTTAGTAACAGTGAAGGAAGCCCTCAAAAGAATCCAAATAATTCACATGTCCTTGTGGTGCAGTACAAGTATTCAACCGGTTCGGACCCCGTCGCATCGGTGTAAGAGGACATCACGTCTTACACACAACTATAGAACTATTTAGTAATCTCACACGAAACCGTAAAATGCAGTGATAAAATAAATGGAAGGATACAGGGCAAAGGAAAACGTTCTTATACGCTTTTGTGGGGTAAAAAACAAAACGTAATTAGTGATTGAGACGAAAATTATGGATAGTAAACCAACCAAACTTTTGTTTCCTCTAAACGGACGTTTGGATGTACTCAATTAGATTTCCATTGATTTTCTGTTCCTGAACACAAAAGTTATTTTCACATGGCGCTAAAAGTCGCAAATGAACAAAATTCTTTGCACTGCCTCACTGTTGATTACCGTCTGAACCCTCTTTTATATAGGCCAAAATACACAAACGCTGATCGGTTTGTTTCAACTTCAACCGAAGCTCGATACTCCTCTTTCACACGACCCAAGAAATTCAAAGAAACAATAAAATATAGTAACTTTATACCGCACTCCTTGGGAGCATGCGGAGTAACCTTTGGTGAGTCGAATACATTTCATGGAGCCGTATGGACTTTGTAATTGAAGCTACCAGGAAAACCAAAGCATTCCGGATGAAAATTCTATAAAAAAATCTATTGATCGTTTTCTCAGTAGAATTGAGATTGGAAGAAATGGGGACGCAACCCCTTTGGTGGCAGGAGAGAGTATGCTTTGTCTTGCGAGTGTCTGGAATTTGTTTATGAGGTGTATCAGATTGTTTAATTAGTTTGCTCTGACAGATTGAGTCCCCTTCATGATCACTGTGAGTTGAGTTACATGCGTGAAAATTGGTTCACGTGTTTCCATGTCGGACTGAAGGGGAAGTAGGTACTATACTCAAGTCTCGAAGATCAATAAATGCAATGTGTANACATAAACACCACCAAAGACGAGTAATGCGACAGCCTAGTAAAAAGTGGAAGAGTTTGTTTTCTGTTGTTTTACTATTGTAAACTATTAATTATCGTGTACGTGCAAAGTTTGTGGATAAAAAGAAAATAGTTTGGCCAAGTGAGAAGCAATGAATATGAACACATGACCACATAAGTTCACCCATTTCCAATCCCGATGTCAATGTCAATGTCACATGTGATCTACTCACCATCGCGCATGGATTACGGTGCCCTAATATGTTGATTAACCGAAGTGAATTAATCTCATGGATGAAGGTAAAATTGGCATGCAGTACAGTGACAACCGCACAGTGCAAGGGCTAAAGGAAGGCTTCAAAGCTTACGTTTCATAGCATTAGCCTTACTTCTGTGAGTCACCATATATTTCGTTCAATAATATTCAACATTTGCACAAGCTTCAGGCCGCAAAGACTAAAACCAGTATCAGTAATCTACCATCTCTAATGTTCATTTTCTCACCACGCTTTCCCGGAAATCATTGCGCCAAACAAAACTGATCCGTGTTATCTGTTTGGCAAGGAAAATATCACTGTTTGTGAATCGCGTGTTCTATGTCAATTATCTGTGGATCCATTTATTCTTACCCCAATAATATACCGTTGCATAAAAGGAAAGAATATTTCCCATCACTTAGAATAAACATGTTCTCCGCTGAACGTAAATGAACAATGAGTTCTGCTTGTTGAAAAATAGAATTCCAGACCTCTCCATTGACTTTTCGGTTTATATCAAAATATCCATAGTTTGATTGCGCAACGCTGGTTTGTGATTATTGACCCAATGAATACAATTAAAGGAAATGAGTCTACCTTTCTGAAATCTCAATAGCATGTTTGGGCAACGGATTTTTATGTTTCATTATCATCGTTTTGCTCAAAAGAATACGGTTATCGGAAGGAGTCCAATCCATGCTACAAAGCCAAAGTCAACTTTTTCACAGAATTAGGCGATGGGTACCGGTGATCAAACGACTGATAAAATGCAGCCTCAAGTAGGATGGAATGCATCCAAGATGCTTTCAAAATAAAAATTGCGCTCATTTTACTTATGTGAACTATAGGCAAATTGAAAAAAAACTGTGGTATCATTGACAAGAGGGAGGACGTTTGTTGAAAATAGGCCCGAGTGCATCGGATGTCAGAGGGATGCGGTTAGTCGATACGTTTTACAAGGCGTTTTTTTACTGCATACCTAACACACCTTAGTTTGCGTAAAATCTCACTACATAAAGAAAGCTGGATGACAATATCCAATCCACTTAACCTGCACATAATAGTCCAACATTCATGGGAAATCAACCGACTGGGTTAACTAATAGCATTTCATTGGAAGCGATTGTAGACAGATTGGGTGTGAACTATGATCGCTTCAGATCGTTTTTCCTCTTGTTTCTCTGATGTTGGTTGCTGCCGTTTAACAACATACGGCGCTGATAACAACTATTTTACCTTGTGTAGTTGTGATTTGCACCTCTCCACGCTGTCCATCCAAATGATCACAAAACTGCAATGATATAACATAATTTCGGTTCAATTCTCCAGTCTAGTTCGGGGACACTTCTTCGAAAACTACGTATTGAAACCGATGGTGAACATTTCCTTAACTGACATACTCACTTTCGGTCAATGGGCAGTGGTTCTTCTAGACAGTCGACAATTCTGTTAGACTTCCACTGTAATATACCCATTGAAAATTATTTGCTTGACTGAACCACCATCCCATATTTGTCAGTTTATTTCCTTGTCAATGGCTCATCTAACTCACAAAAAAGATCAGATTGATTTGATACGCCAAAACAAACATTGATGACCATGTCATCTGAATCATTTGGTTAAAAAGAGCAGATTAATTCTAACAAACCCCATAATGTGGAAGATGCGAGGAAGTAGGGTGAACGGCATATCACACCCCATCCTACTCAATGACGTGAAATTACCTTAAAGTTAAACAAAGTAAACGCCGAAAAAATCTGCAATCATAGCAAACGGAACTTGTCGTTCAATGAGAATTTATTTTTCTTTGGTTAAAATGCGCAGTTTGTTTCATGTAATTCTTTTTTCCGAGGATACTGTCAAACTGATTTAGTATTTTCTTTACCTTGTTCAATCGGCTATTATTGTACGTCACACACTTGATCACCTCATTTTACTCCAAAATTCATAAATGCAACATTCCGCGAATTGAACTATTTGTTTAGTTTAAAGATGAAATACCGGAAAAATCTTCAAACTCACCTGGTTGAGTGGGATAACTTGAAGCACAAACAGTTCATCCAATCATGCGAAGAACGTGACAAGGTTCTTTTTTATGAATGCATAGCTTTCTATTTTTCCCTGTTTAATTATCACCATGTAAAATAGAGAAAAACAAAACAGGCACGAATTTTCGAAGATGAGCCACAATACCTTATGTTGACACTTATATTGACTCAACCGGTACAAAAAATGAAGTATTCTATGTGAAGTTTAACACCTCCCTTCGAATGATGTTCCCTTCCCAAAATTCCGGTTGCTTTTGTGTATCTACGTATGCACTCAATCACATCAATCAGAAGTACAGGTTTGTCTAATAAGCACCGGCGGGAATGCGACAAACGCTTTTGGTCCGTCAGTCGTTTAAGTTAACAAAAGGTTTATGATTCGACGTCCGAAATGTTGACCATTTCAGGTAAATGTACGCTCTGTCGTTCCGGATATGTTTTCACACTTAGGGGTGAATTGTTCTTTCTTTATCTTACCCTACATTGCCAGTCATTTTTCTTTCTCTTTGATTCAACTGTCCAACCTTTTACGGACAACTGCAGAGAAACATCCTCCAGCCCGAATATCTATCTAACCGCCTCATATCTTTGATTCCTATGCTACTCCTGTGCATCCACCTGAGGCTCCATCCGGATATACACCAGTGAATCTGCACTGTTAGCAATAAATCCCAAATGATGATTCCATTTATTGGTCTTTGGGACTTAAAGTGGTGAAACATAGAGAACTAAAACGTCCCAGTCAAGAGGTGTAGTAGTAGATCATGAAAAAAGGTGTCCTAAACCAACATCTGGAAGAATGGATCATATTATCTCTCACTGAGACAAACGTGACACCGAACCCAGAATGCAAACACAACTATTCATCAACCACAGATTGGGCTCTGAGATAACTAAAATTCATACGTCTGCAGCCTCGTGAATTACACCAGCAATCATCAAATCGCTCCATCTGCTGCACCGCTCAGTAGTTATTTCACGGTTTTGTATCTCGATGAAGTTTACCACGTCCCATGCAGTGACAGCCCTTTTCAGCCCGTCTTGTGTAGGTAACAGCCTTATGGTGAATGATGATTTTCTCCGATTCTGGTGGTGATATTACGACAGAGCGCTAGACTTCTCGAAATACTGCATCAGGAAATTTGCAACAGTTAATTCAGTTACATTTTACGAAACAGAAAGGAGTGTAACTGGACGGTCGTTCACAGGAGCATTTCAGCAACCATTTTTTATATGGATCAGACTCGATCATGTTTCAAAGACTGAGCAAATGTAATGCGAACGTACTCCGGGCTCTCGCAGCGCAGCTGAGTGAACGAGATGCGCGAAAGGATGTCCCTCGGCTCATATTCTCGCAAAGATAGACGATACGAGGCTTCGCTGGTGAAGAACGACGGCAGAAAATGACGAACAGGGGCTGACGAGGAAACACTGGCAGACAAGTCCTCCGTGGGTCAGGGTTGAAGTAAAACATGCAAAGTAAAGCATTATGAACCAAAATGGTTCAATGATATACAAGCACTCATGATAAAACATTACTGGCGCGGTTGCCAAGCGTTATATAAACACCCCTTGGTACAAGGTCACTACTATTTCGTATATATACTTTGGTCACGGGGTCACATTCTGCGGATAAATCTTGTCTTTCCGCAAGGACAAACTCCAACTCAACGTCAACAGTGTGACTTTTACCTTTGCATTTTTGAGTGCAATTACACTCTGTCCACCACGCATCAAATAATTACAAATATAAAGGTATTGGTCGAACTCTTGCGACAACGCAATCCTCATCGTATCTGTTCCTTCCTGCAGCTATTGTTTTCACCCTCATTCAGGGAGGGGATGGCTTCTTATGACGACTGTCGGAGGGCAGCTCACTAAGCTCTGTCTTCAACCCGTGGAAAACGTTTTTCATTACATTTATATCCGGGCTTTTGGGTGGTAAGTGAATGAATTCCACTTTGGAACTTACCAATTGCTAAACTGTATAAATGTGAGAAAACAATATAAGTTGATATCCAATTAGATTCTTTGACAAACCCAGGGAGAGATATGCGATTAAGATATATCTTATAAAGTACGGTTTTTCTTACCGTGCTGTCAAAGTGGTAATCAGAGAAACTTTTCTTCATCAGTACAATAAATTTAGTACTAACCTGAGTGCCACACACAAGAGCATAAGAGGAACACCTGGCCCTGCTGTAATTTATTGACATGCAACCCATCGGGTAGGACGAACATTAATTATTGTGACCAATGAACTCAATTTCTTAGGAAAACTGGGTAAAAAGATCATCTTTCTCGGCCTGGTGTCGTGTTTGTCAATCACCAGGCATTCGCCTGTGAAATAAACTGCACGTCAAATGGGCGGCCGACGGGCCAATTCAAATAGTGAAACAATAGAATTGAGAACGAAGCATTGGAAGATAAATGCTCGTCACGCACCGCTTTCGGTATGCAAGGATAACACTGGAAACTGAAATAAATCTGTTAACTTCGTATTCTTATTTACCACGGTATGTGTTTATTAGTGAATTGCTGTATTGCCGTTTGTTCCTCTCGTAATAGGGTAGAGATCTATGCGTCTAAAGTCCTAAAATGAATATTATAAATCATATTAAAACACCGAATGTACAAATCAACTGTCTGTCAACCCTCTTCTGGTTTATTTGCCTGCCAGGTTTTAAGTGACCAAACTACTCCATATGCAATACTAATGTAATTATGCATTCAGCATATTGACGTAGAATTCAATACTGGAAATAATCTTATTGATCGATATCAGTATTTTCATATGACAATTGTGAGTCCTCCACTGGATCTGTTGGTAACACTTTTACGAGAAATTCTCCAAATCAAAAAGCTACCGTTACACAACACATTCATCCACTCTGAACGATTATTCCATTGATTTATCGGTTCACTTGTTCACATTCAGCCGTTTCATTGCGTCTTTTGTTGAGCACGCTCGTGTGAATCCCTTCTATTTTCCTCAATTTCGAGGCTGAGCGTGGACAGATGAAGAGACGAATCAGCTGAGCTGCTTGGAAAATCCTTAACATTCTCGCAATAGGTCTGGGCGCATCAACGAGACATTTTTTATCATTCATCCGAGACTAACACATGATTGCTAGAATGTTCACCGTGCTCCGAGAAGAGCTGCGAGAAAGCATTGCACACGTACATACACTGGTGACAGATTGCATAATTTTTCTGATTACGCCTGACCGGTTTCGAAGCCCACGCTGTGCGTCACAATCGATCTGATGAGCATTGAGCGCAGATGGCGTATTGACTGTCATGTTAGATTTTCCCGTCCAACTGAGCGTGAGTGAATGCAACGGCAGCGACGACGTCGACGACGAGCCAGCCCTCGGGGAATTTACGGTTCCATTGTGAGCGATTCGCATGCAAGCCAGCATACAAGCGCACACAAGTGGACATCATGATGTTCACCAACTACTCAGACTCGTTGTCGTTGTTGTTGCTGTTGTTGTTGTTATATTCAAGCGTACGCATATTGATAACTGTTTTCTCGTATGGCCATGGATGTTTCCCGCCTCAAGCGATCGACTGTGAGTGTATACGTGTGTCAGTGCATGTGTGTATTTGTGTCAGCTATCTACGAAGTTAACCCCGGATTCGTTTTACTTCGCCAGCACACCCCCCCCCCCGCTCGCTCGCTTGTACTTGTCCGCTAACCGACTAGCAGGACTAACATGTCACTCCGCGGTGCGTGGATTTAATTTTGGCATTGATGAGTAAAATTTGTTTCATAACCAAGCATTCGCATTTTCCGATCACGTCGACTCTATAATGTAAGCAGCTCATTCACAAATCGGTCACTCAATAGCTCCCTTAGTTCCGTTCATTTCAACAGGCCCATACACGCGCGCTCACACACACACACACACTCATACGCATGCAGTCAGTTGGGCGAGGAGATAGTCAATTGCACCTGACACAGTCAATATCTAACCGATACACCGGTTGGTCTTAAATTACTGGGTTGTGGATGTATCGCCAGGATTGGTGGCAAGTTCCAATTTGAGTTTTCTGCACACAATTTGCCTCTAGTCAATCAGACATTATCTAATCGACTGTGCAAGTTGCCATTTATGATCATCTATCCATCTATCACTTCATGCACTTATCCACCCACTGTACCACCTGCGCAGTTCATGCACAGAATAGGCCATGGTTACCAGATCACTGTATTGAACAATTTCAAAACCCATTGTAAAAATTTATTTCTCAAAATGCCTACTCGATCAAATTGCATATCCAGCAGGATAGACCACAGTGATAAAACGTGTCTGGGTTGTTTTTCTACTCCACAACTGATTTCTGAACTGAATTTGGTGTTCTAATTGAATGTTACTTTGCCCTGAAATACCCATACATTTATTGCCATTGTATGGCATAGTTACTGTGTCCACTTCTTGATATCAAACAGTCGGATGGAACAGAAAACATACTCGCAGACAATACACAACAAGAGACTTCATTGTCGAGTGGTGGCAGGAAAGTCTTGGTTCGTGATAGAAAGTTCTTGTGGTGATAGAGCTTGTCCGCCAGAGCACAGAGGGTACTGAGTAAGAAACATAACATGGTTAACTTAACACAAATGCAGGTACTGACTAAAGAATAGATGGATGAAAATCCTTTCTCTCAGGCGGAAGAATAAACATCCAAAACACAGTTCAGCACATTAACAGGCACACTATGAACAGCTTTCATCAGAAGATAATCAGTCACCGGATGTAGTGCCAAAAACAGCGAACACAGCTCATATCCTGATTGCGGCGATATTTGGCAAAGAATAGGCTTGTAAAATCACAATGCTCATAAAACATTTCATCTTCATCAATGTTTTCATAGTCATCAAACAGGAATAGAGTTGAGTAATCGGTGAAATTTATGGCTGGTAAAGTGAAATTGGTCAAATCGTATTTCCAACAAGCCCAATGACCCAAATGGAAGAATAACACGATATTTGCAATGATCTGTTTGAATAAGCTCATCTGATGATCTGCTGTGCACGGTTTTCTTTTTTTCTGGGGAGGTTGTTTCTTCGTATACGTTTGTTGGATGTCTGCTGTATATGACGGCGATGAAAGTGCTTGGAGTAAAAGAAAAACGTTTTTGTTCCAGCAGTTATTTCTCTCATTAGTGTGCCTAATTCCCTTAACGCCGAGGTTTTAATCTAACTGAGCTTTTATTATAAAACAAAAGTGCTTCGAATTAATTATTTTACCTTCTGTCTAAGAAGTATATCGGCAAGCAATTAAAAATCCTAACGGTTAGAAAAGCTGCGCTGAGCTGGATTGAAGTTTAATTTCGTACTATTTCTATTCGTTCATGCGTGTGATGAAGAAATACATAGAAATCAGATGACAGAAAAATAGTAGTGGATGCATATCGTAGGCACCTCCACATTTTACGTTAATCAACGAATCAAGGTCTACCTGCGGACTTATTGATTCAGCTGTACGTTAAGGAACAGGTTATTCTTCAGTCCCTTCAATTGTAATATTTAAATTAGAGAATTTAGCGGGGCAATCCCACTAAACGGAATTCACGCTATTGGCTGCATACAATACTCGCTGTTATCTTTGGTGACGAATTTGATTGACAACTTACATTGAGCACCTCGTATGCGATTGGTTTAATACTCTGAATTAAGTATTCACTGGTTAATGTGTTTCCGTGTGTCTACTCATAGTCAGATGGAGAATTAATGTAGGTCCATATTGACGGTGGTAGAATATCTCTGTTTCAGATCAATTTGATGTTTCGATTCCCATTTATTGCATACTATTTGGGGAAAGACTTGGATGGAAATTGACCTAAGCTAACTTAATTTGATTTTTATAGTTTTTAAACCGTCTCAGTGATTGCAAATATTCCTTTTTTATCTTATTGTCAAAATTCCTTACTTCGATAGCCGTTCTACTGCGCTAGTGAATATTCCATATGCATCCTTCCACTTTCCAAACAATGTTGAGTCTTGTACAACAAAGACAATATAGTTATTCCGGAATTAGATGTTTTTACTCTCAAGTTTATTCGACTCATCACACAAATGAGGCATTTTTCGACTAAGCACGTTGTTCAAAACCGCGTCCTATAGTTGAGTCGAAGTTATACAACCTAGGTTTTGACGAGAATCGTCCGAATTCCGGTAATAATTTGATTTATTGTATAAACATTTCTTAGCAATGGATTACATAAATTACAAACGTTTTCCGGTTGATAGATAATATTATGCATGCGCACGCGTCAGACTGATTGTCCTGTATCTCCCGTACACAAAATTTGCGATAGCTGAATCGATGTTCAACTCAATCACAATGAAATCGCAAAATTTCTTTCAGTTGATTGTTTCATTTTATTTCTATTCTGATTCATTTTACTTCTCGGTAAATATCGAACTGGAACCAGAGGAAAGAATCCTGAACCTGAGTTTTCAGGTCATCTACAAATTTATCCATGTCCGCTTTCACGATTTTGACTGATGCAAGTATAGAGAGCAATTCAGTACTTGTCATGCAGAGCCATACTAAACTAATAAACTAATGGAAGGATTGTAAAATATTTGCCAGAAGCTGGCTCTTCCCCATCAAAATCATCAAAAATGGTGCACAGGAAAAAACATTTTGTGAAATCCAACCGTTTTTTGAATAGAAAGGTGATTGTTCGTTAACGGTTGAGCCACCTTTGTATAATTCTGTAGCATTTGTCAGTTGAGTTGGACCCGTCATTTTACCGTTTGGTAGTATCTGGTGGTATACCGTCCCATTCATACATTAAGGCAAAAACATTAACACCGTGGGAAATTCCTGCTGCTGTTCTCAAATCAATTTGTTCTTAATTCAATGGCACCAAGCTGCTTGATAGCACTAAGATCAGACCATACCTAATGTACCGTGATGCCCATGAAGCTCGGGAAGGTTTGACTTTCATTTCGAATGCCATGAGTTCTGCTCTGCAACGAGAGACTGTAAATAGTAATTGGTGGGGAATGTTTAACTGCACTGAATGTCTGCAGTTCACCTGGTAAATTGGCTTTTCCGAATCATTCAGCATGAAGAATGATCGCGTATTCATTATGTGAAGTGAAAGAGTCAATAGAAGAATCGGACGCACCGCACAGCTTTTTAATCTACGGCGGGAATCAACAGAAGTGAAGAATGAACTATATGCCAAGAGCTTCTCACTAGGATTCAGTTGCTTTTGGTTCGGTGCAGAGTGTCAAGCTTCATCTGATTAGAAGCCATTTAGTTTAGTTTAGGGAAACCAGATTCCTATAGATTCGGTGAATACATGGTGCTAATGATTCATAACCATTTAAATTGAAAAGACGATAACAGTGTTAAAGCATTGAGAAGTGACTGACAAGTCAACAGTTTCAATGAAATGAAATCTTAGATAAGCAGCAGCCAAATTGCCCCTGGACCAGGGATAAAAAACTGGTTAACATCTATTTATCACCAATCCACAAGAGGGCCGTAAAATATTTTCTCAGATCAGTTCCTGTTCGACTGTGAATGTGAAAACAATAAACCCTCCTTTAGAGCAACCTATTAAATGACATTCTTCTGAACAACTGAGTTCTCCACTTCCAGTAGTGCCAGATTGAAGTGCCATGTTTATTCAACGAGCATTCTTTTTCATAATAACGCAGTGCAGATCATCCTCCAAACGGCCAGATGTCCGGATGGTGTCCGAGATGGAGACACCTGTGATGTAAATATGTACAATCCTCGATATACCTATTCAGCCCCGTTCGTTGACATTCGCATCAAAACTGAGCGTGCGCTTGTCGGTCGGTAAGCCCACCCTCAGACCCTGCTCTCACGTCACCACTCCTTGCTTCCGATCAAAGCTGTGCACCGAGATACTTCAACCGGACACATATGTGGGCCATATGCTTGTGCAAATGACCGCTTCGTCGGCCCATTTGATCCGAGAAGCTTTGAAGGGACTATCCAATGAAACAAAACAGGAAAATAAAAAATAGAGAAGTGGTTTCCATGTGAAGATCGAACGCTGCGAGGCACAAAGAGACGAAATTGGCATGGTTGCTACGATTGTGCAGTTCTTTTCATGTAAACTTTAAAATATTAGGTGTCTGTATTTGGTTATTATCATATATCTAGAATACAACCCAAAGAATTATTTGAATTAACAAGATAAGGTTAAACTTATTGAGTCACTGTCCCCGGCATGTTTTGGACCCTGTGGTTTAAGGTTCGAGCCCCGTCACCGCCACCTAACGTTGATGGTAGGCAGCTTTGCTGTTGCTTTGTTTTATACACCGCTTGACCTAACGGGGCTTCATGTGGTTCGCTACTCTAAGCCCTGGGGCTTGGGTTGCAAGTAATCATCGCTGAACAATAGGTATTTGTCTCTATGGGATCCACCCCGTCTGCTGTTCATCACACACTGATGTGTAATGAAAACACAAGGAAATTTAATGTGTTCCTGTTTGCAGATTCCATTGTGAACCGATTAGTTGACTGCATTCTATGGAATTCATCCAGAATTGTTCCTGTCCTTCAAAGCCTTCTATTTTAACAAGGGTTTAAACGATGTATCGTATGAACGGAATGATACTCCAGACTTTTATTTGCCTTTTATTTGAGATATGATCCTTTGAAGTTACTCGCTACAAAGACTTGCTTGAGGTGCTCAAATTATGGTTCTCATGGGTAAAATTTCAATGATTGACCGTAAAATATTAGAAGGGGAAGTTAGTAAAAATTGAAAACCTTCTAGTGAAAGAAAGGTAAGAAACCAGCAAAAGAAAGTCACCGTACATTCAACCGTTCAATAATGATCAAGCGGTGGTTTCGTGGTATTACCAGCACTAGCAAACATACTGTGAGACCGAAATACAGATTAATGGATTGGTCTATCACCCTTACCTAAGGTCAAACAAACCTCGTTGGTTTCAATCAAATTTTCTCTAAGGGTATGTGTGAGACTTGTATCACTTACCTGACACAAATTTAATTTCTTCGCAAATACCGTTTTCTACATTGTCTATGGGTTTATTTTACGATTCGTAAGTTTAACACCGACTGTGATTCATGTTGGTTAGACACATCCCACCATAACTGGAAATGTTTATAAATGATATAGAAAAAAAATCAAAGGTCGAACAGCGATCATAAAACGACATCCTCCATCGCTCGCCACTCAACCACATTCTGTGCAACCCGTGTTACGAGATTAGCTCTCTTTATGGAAGAAACGACCGTTCAACGGTGGAAGTCACTTTTCCATTGAACTTTCACCTGTGGGCTTAAGAAAACTTGAATAATGGAATAAAATTTCCGAGTTTTATTGATACCATTGCCTGTGGTAGGAATCCGAGGGGAAACAGCGAAATTAATCCGGATATAATCTATGTAACACAGATTTGTGTTGTTCGCTATTGAAGTTCATCTGAGAAAATAATATCCACAATGAGGAACAAGTCCACCTGATGATACGTTTGTTTAATACTGTGCAACAAAGCACTTGCAGCAAAGCGATTCCAAAAGCGGTGAAAGTAACTCAGTCAAGAATAAATTTTAATGGTTTGATTGTCCGAAAGTGTTTATATCAGGGATTGTCTAACGCACCGGAATCGTTCTATTTCCGCCTAGGGAGAAAACACCAGACCATTTAGGGAATTACAAGTAGAGATTTAATAGACAGATTTACTGACCAACGGGATATTAGTTGTATACACCTGCATTAGATCTGAGGTCAGAACGCAAGACAGAATGCGTCTAATTGACCTGTTAGGTCCCGGTTTCCATCCCCATTGAGATGAACGAATTCACATGGGCGATAATTTCCAAATTGACTGAATAATATACGAAGACTCCTACGTTCTCTTAATTTACGTCAGTTTCTCTGTCAGAAAATAATTTCTAGGAGTAAATATTTCAGGGTTCAACAAACCCTCAACCCTATACCAAGCACTGAAATCATGGGGACAAAAGCTGCGATGATCAAAACGTGGAACTTAATGATTAACTTCGAAATTAGATTGAAGAAAGCCAAGCAGACTAGTGCTCATTGACACATTTGGTATCACATTAGACCAATAGAATGGGTGTCGACATCTTCGCATATTAGATTATAATATGCATATATTTAGTTCTTCTCTGTGGTCAGCGTCCACAGTTAGGAACACTATATAATAACTGAAGTCTTTAAACACAAGGAAGCATAATGGTGTATCATTTATGTTAGGGAGCCAGCATACTCCCTAAAACCTAACGAGTTCTGGAACAAGCAATCAGAATACGGATTGTATAACCCATGTAAATAACCAGGATCACCAACCAATGCATTCCTATGTCCTCTCTCTTCCCTATGGCATCATAAATGAATCCTTACACGCTTTCTGATGTGTTCTGCCTAACTATCTGTAAAATCGCTATCTGGACAAGAAACGTTATCGGAAGACGGTCACTTGGAAAATCAATAATGAGGAAATTCCGTGTGGTTATAACAATTTATGACCCGGAAACGTTTAAGACAAACCAAATGATATCATCAAGCACTTGGGCTTATACTTCAATTTTAGGATACGTGTACATGCCACCTGTCACGTGGAATAAAAATTCACGTGGAAAAATTGTTCAAAAACGACATGGAAACCTTTCGTAGTCCAAGGTTAAGTCGTAGTTCAGTTATTGCATTCTCTTTCTGTATGCATAAAAATTGCAGATGAGTTACAGCTGAATTTAGATAAACGGTTGAACGAGATGGTATTTCATGTGGGTAATGGAGGATTTGGTTGAGTTTCAAATGA
>UZAN01039430.1:26976-40697 GCA_900618425.1 Echinostoma caproni | reverse complement strand
AGTGCTGAGTTGAGCAGGGTCCGTGGCCCGCAACAAACTCTCAGAGATGGTATTTGTCAGAATTTGGAGGGCATGGATAGACTGTCACGACAAATTGTCGGTTCAGCTTGAATTTGATGGTCAGAGTCTGCAATATTCATTATTAGAACACAGGTTGTAGGCGAACACACGTTTTTGGTGAGTTCCTTATCAAGCCAGTACAATCACATTTATGTGAGAAAATAACGGGAAAGTCTTGTGTTGGGGTCAAACAGTCGAGGTTAAATAACCATAGTAAAGAGGTGCGATAGGGACACATTTGTCACTCGTTCTGATGTTCAGATAAGAACGGGTTACGTAAGCGTTGGTAACTGATTTGGGTCATCGCAACGCTCATGTGTGATGTTGTCTGCTTTGGGCCAGGGAAGTTTAAATGTCTGAACAAGTGTTTTTGAGCACACAATTCTGGCTTCTGAAAGAATTAAACCCGTAGGTTCCAACATACTTCGGTTATACGGTTTACCAAATATCCACAAACCTGGCTTACCTCTTCGTCCCATACTGACCACGACAAACTCAGCCTATCACGCTACCACTCAATAGCTAGTAGAAGTTTTCGAACCGGTACATAAAAGCATGCAAAACACAATACGAGACACATTCGCGTTTGTAGAAGCTATAAAGGATGTAAAATTAGGAGGAAAGCAAGTGTTCCCTCTTGATGTTGTGACCCTGTTTAACAACGAACCTCTGCCGAAAACAGTCAACTTCATGTGCGATTTCATTAGGCGTAAGAACATACCAGTGGGTATAACGGTCCACAGTCTCAAAGAATTGATACTCGCACGTTCAGCGTTCATTGTGGTCACCCTTAGGGCCAGTCCTTGCAGATATTTTTATGACAAAATTAGAATCCAGTCTTCTGAAGACAGTCATCAATAATTTTGATCAATACTACAGATACGTGGACGATATTTTATGTTTCAGATTACTATTTGGACCTCAATGATGTGTTGTTGGATTTCAATGCGGCTCACTCAAGGATACGCTTCACATATGAGAAAGAAGAAATTAACGAATTACCATTCCTGGATGTTAATTTAATGAGACGTTTAGATGGCTCCATTCAGCGGAAGGTGCATCGAAAAGCCACACGGAACGGTCGGTACACAAACTTCCATAACTTTGTAACGCTCGCTCACGCTCGCGCTGTCTTCTACTCGGAGAAAGATACATCTGCTCAGAAGACACTTTAGAAACAGAATAAACAGTTGTGCGAATGATGCTGTCAGAAAATGGTTACCCGGAAATGTCCACCAAACGCAACTGGTCTGAAACAATAAAACAGGTTGTTGCAGATAGAGCTGAGAAGAAGACTGATCATCAAACTTTCGTTCAAAGGAGATCCAGCAGCTGAAACGGTCAGTAGAGTCCTGAGTGCCCCAGTCAAAACAACGTTCAATGCTGCCAAACTCAGATGCGCGTTCTCAACATCACCCATCATCCGATGTCAAAACAAGGATAAGTTGCCTATATTGACCTCGTCAATGCTCATCTACCAATTCAAGTGGACCTGTGGTGCCACTTCTGTAGGTCGTACGACAAAGCAGCTATCTAAGCGCATCAAGGAACATCAACCTGCCTGGCTTAGACACGGAGAAATCGGAGTTATTTCCAGTTCGATTGTTGCACACTCGGTCGAAACTGGACATATGGTGGATACTAACTCGGCTTTCACCATCATTTATCTCGTCCCACAACACAACTCCAAGGCTGTTCGAATTAAAACGCTAGCAACAGCCGAGCCAACTATCATCCGCTTGTTGAAGCCAGAATTGTGTGCTCAAAAACACTTGTTCAGACATTTAAACTTCCCTGGCCCAAAGCAGACAACATCACACATGAGCGTTGCGATGACCCAAATCAGTTACCAACGCTTACGTAACCCGTTCTTATCTGAACATCAGAACGAGTGACAAATGTGTCCCTATCGCACCTCTTTACTATGGTTATTTAACCTCGACTGTTTGACCCCAACACAAGACTTTCCCGTTATTTTCTCACATAAATGTGATTGTACTGGCTTGATAAGGAACTCACCAAAAACGTGTGTTCGCCTACAACTTGTGTTCTGAGTACGACTGTGGGTTTATTCTGTGATGTTATATTTATTATTGTCAATGTGACAATATGATAATGTGAACTATTTACAACTGACTCATTATTTCACGAATTAGGACTTGGAAGTCTTTTTCAAGTCATTAGGGAAAAAATAAAGTAAAAGTGAAAAGTCAAACGGGTATAAAAAAAGTGAAAATAACTGACTGGTAAGGGAGAAACTGTCTGAGATTTCGAATTTGAAATGATAATTGCCGTCGTTTTCTGGGGCCATTGTGGATGTGGATTGATCTACGAAGCTTGTTGTTTATGGTACACCAGCATATTTGACAGAGTTCACCTTAGATAAATGAACGAAAGTGGCAGTGAACTGCTTGTGCTCGTTCGCTTGTATATGTTCTTCTACAGTGACTATTCTTGCCTCTTGTGCTCGTTATTTTCGACCTGGTTCGCCTTTGAACTAGTGCGATGGGATAGGGATTGTTCTTCCCTCTTGATTGCAGCTTTTGGTCCGTTTTCGGATTCAAACGTGACCGTGGACGCCAAGAGCGATGGTACGTGAACCCTGAGTACTGCTGCTGTCTCCTCTTTTTGACGTTCATCGATCGTTATTCAAAATGTTTTCTTTTTGGGTACAATTGGTAATACAATCTGACTGTTTTACGAATGCCCTAAGGAATGTTTACGAACCTGAGCCACCACCACGTCAATCTATTTGAGCAACTAATAAGCGTATTCTTTATGTACGAAGCAAGAGGTCAACTCATTCGTCCTTATCGTCTTGCATGTTGTAAGCTACTGAAACACATTTAAGCAGTAGACTGTAGATACAACCGCGCGGACAGAAGAACCAGAATTTTCTATGGCTGTATTCACTGAAATACTCGAATGATAGATTTTTCTAATCCATAAGAGAAATCATGACCTTGAACACTGGGCTCATCGTCATTACATAATTCCGTTCCAACCCTCATTGAAACTGATTGCTCTCAGCTGATTCCCTTCCGACCGGTTGATTGAGTGTTTGTTGTGCAGGTTACAGAGAGCAATTAAATTCATGTAGTTATCGGGAGTGTCAAGTTGCGGAACTCCCCGAGTTTCGTTTGCTCGGTCACACCGTTCCGGAACTTCCTGACCTAAACCTTTATTTATTCTTTGTGCATGCAGTAAAAGTACGATAAACGCAAGCGATTCAATTGTTGTCAGAATGTATGCATGTCATCCTAGATACTAAATGTTGTAACCGTACGGGATCTTCCCAATACCGGATTCTCAAAAGGATCGTCATCCGGTAACCTTTATCACCCAGCTAGGAAGTCCACGGGTGGTGAAGTAGAACACAGCTGGAAGCATGTAGGAATTGATTTATTATGCGGAAATCATGTTTTTTATAGGAAAGATTGCAGGCAGGGAATGCATATATCCAACGATTGGTTGACTGGATTGTTGTCAACCATCTTGATTGGTTACCGGTTCTGGCCAATTACCTGAGTTCGCCTACTGATGTTGTGCTTGGCGATCCCAGAACAAAGCAGTTTTCAGGGGGTCTGCTGACTCCCTGACAGTACATTGGTCTTTTCATGAACTGAACTCAAAAACAATACAGAACACTTTTGGTCCATCCCCCATCGAACCAATAACACTGTCTTGATCGCCCTGATTAATTTTAATAACTGGAATCTATGGTGTACTCGGATTCAACCCCAAGTGCATTCATGAATTAAGTGCAGCAGAAAAGTGCGAAACCATCTTTCTCAACGCTTCTATATCCCCTCTTTCTTTATCATTGTTTTCTCCACTCTCTCATACCCACAAACACAATAATGTTACCTGTGTGGGTCTCATCAGCTGTGTGCATCCATCGGCCCAACTGGTGATCGAAACTAGGACCTCATGGGCAGAAAGCAAGCATGCTATCCACGGGCAGCTGATCAGACTGTTTTTTTCACATTGCTGATGAGACCCAATCAGGTAGAAACAGGTATCCAGTGCTTCCTAGCTTTTCAGTCCACGCTTCATTTGCCATGTACACAANCACATTGCTGATGAGACCCAATCAGGTAGAAACAGGTATCCAGTGCTTCCTAGCTTTTCAGTCCACGCTTCATTTGCCATATACACGATGAATTTCCACTTTGAAATTGAATCAAATCTTCCACTACTCACATGAAAATAATATATGTTCACGCAAATCAGGTTATTCTCTACTGATTATTTTGGCAAACATCCTGGATGAGATCGCCATGGGGGAACACTTGCGCGTTTGCATGCACAGGCGTTCGTGCGAGCACACACGCAAAGAAAAGCAAAAGAACCATGTGTATTTCTAACAGTTGGGAAATCACAAGATCAGCCAGAAAGCAAGCAAACCAATGAAAATATTTTACAATCCGAGCGAGATACAACAGACTATCAGGAGCTAACCGCTGAGCATTTGGCTTCATTCTAGTCGCGAAAATCAAAATCGGGTAGAGCGATCTACAGCACGCTCGCGCTCGTACTCGCGCAACAATACAGCACTGCAGGAACCGGATGAAAACTACTCATCCATTCAGTTTCTAATTTGTTCTATCTGATGCATCAGGATTTCAGCGCAAAAAGAGAGAGGCGAGACATAAATTGGTATCAGAGATAGAGAGAGATAAAGAGGTGAAAGAATGGATTTGGGGCTAATTCATTAGGCAGATAGGTGAGCAGGTGAGTCTCGTTATCGATAGATATTTATTTGTGTATATATAAGTACATATAGTTATGTATATGCACAGGTATATGTATATCCCGTATGTGACTCGCGTATAACTAAGTGGTCAGAACTGGTGCACTCAGGCATGATATATTCAACCTGTAGTGCACACAGATGCAATTAGCATAACCATTTGGGCGTGAATTTGTGCATACCGATCACGGTGGTTCAAGACAACACATGCATGCAGACACCCAGGCATGCGCACACAGACACACACACATGATTAAATAGATAGGCACAGGAGCGGAGATAAAATCACTACGAAATCCGTTAGCAATCAACCGATCTAGCGAGTGGATGTCATTTTTAACACAAAGGAAAACAAAGCAGCAGATTAGGTGCCTGTGTGAGCGACCACTTCACCAGCTTGTCTACCCTCTGCCCCTGCTCTACCTGGTCAACTTTCCATAGCTTCACACGCTGTCACCCACACACACAGCAGTGTCCCCGTCTCTCGTAAATCTTGTTCATACGGCTTTTCTAAACTGATCATTTGAATCTATTTCACGAGGTGGCAGCTGTTGGCAATGTTGGTGGTCAGTGCGATTCGGCGCTTTTGAGGCATCCTACCCCACCGGATGGGCGCTAATTACAGTTCGTATCAAACCATAAAAATATTTAACCTAAGTTGGAATATGCTGCTAACACTGACTATTGGTTCAGTGCTTTTAACTATCATTGGGCAGGAAGTATGAACACGAACAAAAAATTGATCCATAAATCCTTGATGCAACTATCTTTGACTACTACCGTAACATTCAGTACCACTGCCTGCCACATACGTATACACGACAGAATGCCCACATATAATTCTGATAAACATCTCTCCAGTTGATAGATCTAAGTCTTTTGTTTTATTTTTCCCTTAATATTCACTCTCATCAACTGGGTGTGGTATTCCTGTCACATATCATGCTCAGTGATAAACAAAAAACATTTGGATTGATACAAAATGAAAACAGTGGGAAGAACAACACTGGCAATGAAGAACCATGCATCACAGATGTTTTCCTTCCAATATGATAGGGATACAGGCCACCTCAGTACTACTTTTTATCCAATTGGAATGACAAAGCATAACTGCGTTAATCGGAGTGCCTTTTCTGGGGGAGAGGAAGAACGTGTATTCAGTGTGTGATCAAGAATAAATGGACCAGTAATATGTCATCAGATGGAAATGGACGAGCATGGGATGCCCAAGGTTCTTCCATGCTGTTTGAGGGAAATTGGGGGATTTAAAGCATACCTTGTGTGTCCCATAGTTACTTGTTTAGCTTTGAAACTTAGAATAGGCATAATGTCGAGCCGGACGACACTAAAGCAGTCTACCGAAAATGGATGCGCAATCACCTCGAGTGTTCACATGATTCTAGATCACAATTCATTGAGTAACATTTGCCCCCGGGCTTTGAAATTCGGGATTCTGTGATAGAATTCAGCCAATTTGAACCACAGCTAAGGACATAAAAGCTTACAAATCATTTATGATATCACTTACGCAATTCGGAGAAAGCCAAAATCATTTTAAAAATATAGAGCCTATGTGCGCATGGAGGCATGAATTCCTGCTCCGTCTGCCACTAAAGTTGGTTTCTCACACCAGTCCATCATTAGGCTCACTGGAATCATTTGTCTATATTTTAAGGATTAAATGAAGTTATTTAGCTTCTCCAGCATGATAAGCTCATAATAGATAATCACACTGGTCATGTCAATCCAATTCTAAATTTTTGCCAATTTCCAATGGTAGATGAGAGAAGTAGGAGACCAGTGTGAAACTGAACACAACCAAAGCAGTAGGAACATCTGGGATTCACTATCATTCAAGTGTGATATGATGAGCACTGAGAATTCATTAATTAAACTAAGATTCATATGCCGTAACTCTCAGACGCAACATATGAGACCACTGGGTGTCCGATGAGACAGTTGCAATTTGTCTACATTCGATATGTGATGTCAGTGGGTCACCCCATATTGTAGTGATCATCGGAGGATGTTTGTACACAATGATGAAATTGGCTTGGTGGATCACACGACATGAATTAACGTAGTTAACATTCCGTCTTGAGCGGTAATAAAAAAAACGCTCAATGAATAACAATGAGAAAATATTCCCTCTGGATGATCTCGATTTAATGGATTAGAAAACAACCTTGGTTTCAGTGCTTCATCGACTGGTTAACAGAAGCACGATTTACAACGGACCAAACATTTGATGGTACGAGAAAGACGAGAATAAGTAATCGTGATACAGGGTATATACCTATGTGAATGATGGTCCTTGCCATAGGCAAGGTGATCAGGTAATAAGTGGATGGCTATGGCAGGACCAGTGGCAGCTTGACCTCTTACGCACTCATTCAAAAACACCCATCACCTCTCATATTCCACGCACACAAATCGTTTCAATTATTAGAACTTCAGAAGTGTAGTCTGAACCCTTCTTTCTTTTTCAATCATTCGCTTACTCTCAACCAATGGTTGGTCTACTATAAACGGCGCTGTGAGTAATCAATCAATAGAGCAAGGCAATCAAGCTTGTTAGTTATTCTGTACTTACTCGGAATAACTGCATCCCTTTGACGTGCCTCGGCTTGAGTCGGGTGACGTGTTGTATTCTTACAAGTATTTCCTCGAACCTATCCGTGGTGCACAAAGAACGGACGGATTTGACATTCTGTACTCCAAATCTCAAAACTAATATCACCAGCCTTTTTCTCAAGTACTAAACTAAGTCTACACATACACAAAGTTGTAGGCTTTGTTCGCAACTTTGTTACCATTCGTCGATCATCGTAACTCCCAAAGCGATTCCAAAATGGTTCTAGAAGCATGAAACTGTTTAGCTCAGGACTTGATTTGCATAAAGTACTCAAAAATGCCCGAAACAACCCCATTCTGAGAAATCCATACCGAAAGAAGGAAGATATAGCGAGGATTTTACATTTCCTTTATTCTTACCAGTGGCTCACATTACAACGTCCGTTTATCAAAAAATAAACATGGAATGCTCAAGACCGTCAATTTTATAGCTTTTCGTCATTGACTATAAACGCGGAGAAGTCTGTTTTACCGAGTGAGGAAAGTTGCTCTCTAGATACACTGCGAGAAAGAGGGAAGCCCCAAGGAGAACATGGGTAATTATTTGTTGTCCCGAGACTTTGTCAGACGTTCATATTAGATAATGCCGAAATGGTTAGACAGATCAGCGTTAGCACAACGGCCATCTTCATCAAACTTGCTTTAAAAGTTCATTGCGTTTCAAATGTTATACTTCATCACTTAAAGTCGGCTCTAGACCGCAGTTTCTCAGCTGGTCAACCAAGGCTCATTGACTCTACCTACGGAGATCATTTGAACAAACACTAAAAACTGGCGAATTGGCTCTGTCGCACACTTTTTGTATCAGTTCACCTGTAGCTGCAATGGCACTTACACGGGTAGAATAAACCAACGGTTATCACAATGGATGACGAAGTCTTTGACGTTAGTGGCAACTAACTAGTCGTCTGGGGATCACAGGAAACCCAGCGCCATCTGCTACAAAACGCACCATGACAACAAAACACGGTTGACTCTCCCTTTCTTGTGGTTCAGACAAATGTTAGGCAACCAAAATTAAAAAGCTGTTGGCAATTATTGCTTATTCGTTTGCATCTCTCGACTTTATCACCCAGACGTTGTTGAAGCAATTAATCCACTTATCGGTAAGTTGACCTTTCATTTTCATTTTTTAGTGACCGTTGTTCACATTTAGAGATTGGTGCATTATGATAGATCAATCCGAGTTGCTATATATGTGTGTCGGCATGTTTTGTGTCAGCGATTGAGGCGATTAAATAAAATATGAACATTTTGTGACATTTGTCTTCTTTTGGTTTAGATGCGATGTGATTAGCTGACCCAATGTTCCATTCTATAACAATTATTGCAAGATAATCTCAATCTATTCCAAACTCCTGAGAAGCAATTTGGTACTTTGTCAACCAAAATCCCCTTATCAATCATCCACTTGCCTACCATACCCCGATGCCTAGTTAAGATTATCTCACCCTTATCACCGATCGGAATCCAGATGATAAATATTTGTCGTTCAATGGCCACTGGACGCATCGTGCATGCCAGTGAGCTCCAACTATGCTGAATTGTGTCAGCATTGCCTCCGATTCGGATCACATAGGATACAGATAAACAACGGCCAATATCCGGAACTGTCCGGAAGCTATGCTCCCTGCTCGAACCATGCAGTTCTCCCCTGTTCCAAGGCTGATCACAAGTGATTTTGCACAATCCGTTTATCCGATAGAGTGAATTGCCCACTTGACAAGTAATCTTTTCCTATTAAGTTTCTGGAGGGGTGTGCGCTTAAAACAAATTTGATGTCGTATGATCCTATGTGCATAGAATGAAAGAATGTTAATTCAGTCGAGATTTATGGTTGTATATTTATTTTGAAAAGCTCACTAGCTATGATACTTTAGCTTTTATTTGCTCGAATCACACTTGCTAATTACCGCACCAGTTTAAGTGGATTTTCGGCACACGATTAAACAGAAGAAAGTCCGGCAAAGCCTAGTTATGCAGGGTTATCAATGTAATATTTGAGAGGTTCCGATTTTTTGACTTCTACTATTGCTTTACCACGTTACTACACCATCCGTTTTGAACTATTTGATTCCTTTTCCGAAATGCTTGAGCTTTTGCTTTTCTCACTTTTTGCGGTATTCGGCTATACTTTATAGGCAAAAATGATCTGGTTACCATCTCGAGAATCAAGTGGACCGCACGCCTCCGTTCTATAGGAATGGATCCTCTGGTAGGTCGACGGATTCGCAATGCTACTAAGGCCAAACCAGGTCAAAAAAGGAAAACAATGCTTCCTAGCTTTCCAGTTAAGGCTCTATTTGCTGTCTATATGTATGTTTAGGCTGGTGTTATTCTAGGTTGATGAAAATTTCCTGATTTCCTGATACTGTAATCAGTCGTTTACTGACATAATATTATCTCTCTCTCTCAGTGGATGCATGCACAAAAGCCATGGTAAGGAACTTTCTAAAGTGCAGGCTAACGCTCAGCTTATGATACAAAACACTATCTTATAAAACAAATAAAAAAATAGATAAAAAAATATAATATCTCAAGTCACTATTCTTTAGTAACCGTGATTTAAATACGTGTATCTTAAAATGGGAAGGTACTCTGACAGCACTGTACAGCTCAGTCATATATCCAGTTTTACATTCAACACCACACCTAGTCACAGATGTAAAACAAATAATATTAGCCAGTGGCGAGTTGCTATCACTGATCGTCATGTTTTTACTTCCGACATATTTTTCATCAGACAAAATGCAATAACCTTGATACCCTTATTAGTAACTAGATCTTCCAGATGGTTTTATATACAACTTACAGGTGGACAGATTTCAAAGTTTGAAAATTTAATTGTTTTGGTAATGCACGAAACTCCTCATGCTAATATCAATCCATTTTTTAAAAATAGCATTAAAGTTCATTTCGATTAATTTCAATGCACTTTCATGTGATAAATTCTGACTCCCAAAATGACCGAAATGTGTTTTGTGAAATGACCTCACAAACAAAAATTATGACCGAAATGAAATACGCTTCAAATGCAAAATACGCTTGAAATTGACCTAACTGATTCTTCCCGTATTAACGACTTTGAATAAAATCAGATTGGGGATTTGATGGGCTTAAACAGAGCTATAGGCTTCTAGTGCATCACACATCGCTGGCAGAGACGGTGCTTTGGACACTTCGCAACACACTTTCTAGTGGCTTTATGCAGCGACTTTCGTTGACACCATTTCATCATCCAATCCATATTAAAGCTTCAATCGTTTTATCCACCGAATATATTTTCCACTGAGCCTCTGAAAACTGAAGTTTTATCAAGAATCTGCGAAATCCCTAGAAGAACTGTTATTGGTTTACCGAAATCGATGTCCCCGACAGTCTCCAACAGTTAACGTCCAACGGTCCAATTTCGGAATACGCCAAATAGTATTCCTCAAAGGGTAGGTTTTTATCCACACACAAACCAAAGTGCGTTCTCTTCTTGATTTTGTCCCCTCACTGTTTGGAACAAATTATTCGTTCTGCTCCATTATGTGAAGTTTTCGTGCCTTGTGACATGTATCATACTTGACAGCCTCAAATTCCTAATATGAAACGGTTTGATTAACGTAATTCTTCCAGTTAGCTTAACTTTGACAATATTTGAGGATGTACCTGGGGTTTATTCCATCGTTTGAAGTTACTTTCAAGCAGGATAACCGCTCCTTCCCCCTCTCAAGGCAAAATCGTACAAGATTTTATGAAAAACTGAAATTGATGACTCAGTGCCGAAGGCATATTTATCTTTCTATAGTGCTTTTGTTGTTCAGCGAAAACAACTGTAGCATAACTGGATTTTTCAACTAGATAGAGGAGGAATTGTCTAGAGAAGGATCCGTCGTCACTCGAGATACTTTCACAATACGCACCTGCTCCGCTTGTTTCTATACAACCATTTACGGGGCAGCAAACGCCAGAACACTTCCTTCTTGAATGATCGAGTTTTGGACAATTTTCTTGTGAGTTAATGATCTGTCTTTGGCATTTTCATTAGTTTCGTCTGTCTCAAACATAAAAGTAATGCGTGCAAAACAAGCAGAAATTCGAGTACACAATTGCGCTCTCTGGCCTAGTCTAGAATGCCTATCTGCAAGTGCACCGTATATCTGTGTGAATTGATGACAATGCCGACTGATCAGAATTTGTCCCATAACTAGCTGGTATTATTGTCGATTCGTTGGTCGCAGTTATTCTCGAAACGTTTCTTTCATGGAATGTGGCTAATTGTTACAGTTACTGCAACTCGATCCTGGAACAGAAGACTGGTCCATCACAGTTTCCACTCCTAATGTTCACCATCACTAAGATATGGTAAGAATTCAGGTCTCTCAAATAGTTTCGTTCACTCTGACTACTACGAAATCTGGAAGATAATCAGTTCAAATCAACATCACCAATCTGACACTACTACTCACAAGTAACTGTGAATTTGCTGCGAAAGACAGAATCATTAGCTTTCAAAGAAGATTACGAAATTCCTATTTATTACAAGCCAGTTTTATGCGATACCTTTCGGAAAGCCTGCTCTTCAAAAAAGGCTACTTGATGATTTCTTTCCAACAGATTATAAGCATAAAGTTCATCTTGATTTTTTTCCAATGTAAAGTTTCTTGACTCATTTTGGGCACTCAGATGCTATTCTTTCGAATAAAATAATATTATGCAATAAATCTATATAATGGTGACTATAGACCAGAAACAAAATAAGCAACCATGGCCGTCTGGCTGAGATTTGGAGGCAGCGTTTGAACTCATCTTTATGAGTTCATCTGTCGAGGGGGTTTACATTGTTTGTTCATTTTCACATGCCTGTGCTTCGTAGACCAAAAAGTGATATTCAGCTTGGCAGATGACGGAGATCGATCAGAAAATGCGAATAAAATTTATCAGATCAAAGATGTTACCACTCCTGTTGAATGTTCACTACATCCTTGTGAGAATATATCAACGAAAACCAAAGATTCTCAAACCTGACATCGATACCGTTCGAACCCTGATGATTTACGTATATTCCTTAATAACACAAAACATATATGTGCACGCATACCGAACACTTTTGAAAACAATGAATCATATAACTTATTGTGTTTCAGTTTAACTACCTGGGTATTTGATNTAAATCTATATAATGGTGACTATAGACCAGAAACAAAATAAGCAACCATGGCCGTCTGGCTGAGATTTGGAGGCAGCGTTTGAACTCATCTTTATGAGTTCATCTGTCGAGGGGGTTTACATTGTTTGTTCATTTTCACATGCCTGTGCTTCGTAGACCAAAAAGTGATATTCAGCTTGGCAGATGACGGAGATCGATCAGAAAATGCGAATAAAATTTATCAGATCAAAGATGTTACCACTCCTGTTGAATGTTCACTACATCCTTGTGAGAATATATCAACGAAAACCAAAGATTCTCAAACCTGACATCGATACCGTTCGAACCCTGATGATTTACGTATATTCCTTAATAACACAAAACATATATGTGCACGCATACCGAACACTTTTGAAAACAATGAATCATATAACTTATTGTGTTTCAGTTTAACTACCTGGGTATTTGATACTCCCTGTCTGTCGTGATTTAATATTTAACACTGACTTGGCGTTCGAACAAAGGAGCCAACGTCAAATTTTCTGACATTCCGATGTATTTTAGTGATTCCGTCAAGATGTTTGCAGTCGACCAAACAGTATATAGTTCGGGGTTCCACTACCTGAGTTAATGGTCTAAGATCTTAGTATTGGAATAGCAATAAAAATTCCACATGTATGAGAAACCCGAACAATGACCTGACTGCTGCTCAGGACCATTTTTATTTATGATAATAAATGATAAAAGTTGACCAAAAATAACAGAATTCCGAACCTTTTGTCCAGTCATATTTGAGATCAGCAATCCGGAAGGTCTGCATTGGGCAAATTCAGGACCATTATGGACGAGTTCAATAACGTGATGAAAGGGCTGCTGTCACTAAAGTTCGATTACCAAGTACTGTATGTCTTATAGACGATTGCAGTCCGATTAAATAAGCCTCATTTACTGACAGCATGGCTATCAGAAAGTGACAGCTACTTAACAGACACTAGTCAACACTTGACAGATAAATGAAGGGAGTTACATCTTTTTGTTTTCTGATGACAGTTTTACTTTCCATCTTGAAAACCACTACACTTATTTGACCCAGTGAGAACCAGTTCAAATTTCTTACGCAATCAAATGTTTTCATAAAGG
>UZAN01039430.1:9391-26919 GCA_900618425.1 Echinostoma caproni | reverse complement strand
AAATTTCTTACGCAATCAAATGTTTTCATAAAGGTAATGATCAATAAATACAACTAATGGGAACCTAATTCCGACCACAACATTGAATCCTAATGACTCCTGCGTGAGGAATACTGTCTTTAATCAGTCCGGTTCAACTTTTCTCACCTGCATTGCGCTACGTGATTACGGTGCCACGAAACATGCTTTCCTCATGAGTTTTTTCATGGTCATTAGCGTTTAATCTCCTCAGTGAAGTTTTTAATTTGCCTCTTTCTGTTGCACAAATATGCACAAATATCCCGAAAAATTCAATGTATTTTTCGTCACGGACACCCCTAATACTTGCAGTGGCGATAATTAGGTGGTGTGTAGTTCAAAAATAATTCATTCAGAGTGTCCTAAACTTTAATTCTACCACCGTGGTCTAACCGTGATTCTTTTGTATTTCACAGTATTCCGTCGGTTGGCCACTTCCCCCTCCTGAAAATGATATTCAGTTCTTCCATTCATAATAAGAATAAATAGCTGTAAATATTAATTCACACTAGTTCTTGTTGGGCACCATATCGGTTTCGCTGTTCTCATCATATGCAGTTTCGCTCCATTTTACTACCCACCCTGGGCTAATGCCATTATAGGTTTAGGGTATAACCTCATTTTATTTGTCTTCTGATGTAACCACCTTCAAAGTGAGGTCATTGGTACATGGGTGACCCATTAGTAATGTTCACCTAGTTGACATCAGCATCCTGAGATCATCGGTACAATTTCAGTTTCCGTTGCATGAGGTTAGCTTTATCTGCATATGCTTCTGCTAGATTTATCCGAAAATCACAGTGCAGCGGCTAATCTTGCCACAATAGTTCAACACAAGGGCCCCGAATGTACATTTTAACCACTAAATATTTACCCAAACAACCGACTACGATTTTCAAGTATTTAATAACACAATGAAAAAAATAGTTGATAATTCTATTCGGTTTACGTCAAGGGTTTATGTCTCTGTTGATCTTCATGAGAGAGGAAATCGCTCCATACAGCTGAGGAAACGGTACAACCAGCATATAAATTATGGGGACAAAACAATCGCATTATACTCGTGTAAGTAATTTTGCTTTTGTGTCCAACGATGCATTCCGATTGGGGCATCATGATCAATGCCGTTCCATTTTTGATAACAGACATTTTATACGGCAGAACAGAAAATCTTAGACAGATGGGGACTGATAAAGACACGCGACGGTTATTCGATCAGTGTTCCTGTACCTCCCTCCATTCCGGTTCTCATCAAACTCCTATCGAGACTATATTGCTTCACATCAATCAGTCGATTTCACTATTATCCATATGCAGTGATGTATGAAAGTTGGATTATTTTCAGACAATCGGAGTGTCAGAATATCTAGTGCCTGGTACTAATCCCGTAGGCATTGTATGTGAGTGTGTACGCGCGAGTCTAACTATGTCTCAGTTTGAACCATTTTAATTGCTCAATTTTGTTTTTCGCCTCCTGGATTAATTAATTGATTGGTCGTTTCTAAACTTCACTCGTTCAAACACTATCAGCTCATTTTTAATTCTTGAAATTTCGGTGATTGATTTTTACAGGCTGCGCGGGAGGGGAGGGAGGAATAATAATAATATGGCACAGTTTCCTCAAATCTGCTCGCCTGTCTATCTGTCTGTTCGATCAGTCTCCAAATAAAGCCTGATTGATTCAATAGAATACTCAGGTTATTTACCTGTTAACCTTTTCTTTACACCGCATGCTGATATAAGATTAGCACATATATTTTACTGTGTACCAATTAGTTTAGGCGATCTTGATTTCCAGGTACATCTGAGTAATTGGGAATCCAGTTCCGAGGAGCTGGAGAGGGGGGAGGCGACAATCAGTCAGTTCTTGATTGTAAATTGATTGCGATAGCAATGGGAGAAATCGAAATATCTCCAATCTAATCCATCACGGCTGCAGACAAACGGGCAAACTACAAGCCGATCAATTGTGTGTGACCCCAGGAGTGACATATTGTCGTCATGGAAAACACAATCGACCGAATGGAAATCAAGCAAGATTGTGTGTTTCACAACACATTATTTATAGGCTTTTAGAAATAAAAGACAACGACGGGGCTGGGAAAAAGTGTTAGTGAATAAAATAGGGAGAAAATTTCAAATAACTGCTTACTCCATCGTGAATGTTGAGTAGTATGACAAGAAGAGCACGGACGCGACCGATGAATGAAATGAATAATCGACGGAGTAGGTTTTACAATCAAAGCAAAGATATTGGCTCCTTTGTTCGAACGCCAAGTCAGTGTTAAATATTAAATCACGACAGACAGGGAGTATCAAATACCCAGGTAGTTAAACTGAAACACAATAAGTTATATGATTCATTGTTTTCAAAAGTGTTCGGTATGCGTGCACATATATGTTTTGTGTTATTAAGGAATATACGTAAATCATCAGGGTTCGAACGGTATCGATGTCAGGTTTGAGAATCTTTGGTTTTCGTTGATATATTCTCACAAGGATGTAGTGAACATTCAACAGGAGTGGTAACATCTTTGATCTGATAAATTTTATTCGCATTTTCTGATCGATCTCCGTCATCTGCCAAGCTGAATATCACTTTTTGGTCTACGAAGCACAGGCATGTGAAAATGAACAAACAATGTAAACCCCCTCGACAGATGAACTCATAAAGATGAGTTCNTTGGCTCCTTTGTTCGAACGCCAAGTCAGTGTTAAATATTAAATCACGACAGACAGGGAGTATCAAATACCCAGGTAGTTAAACTGAAACACAATAAGTTATATGATTCATTGTTTTCAAAAGTGTTCGGTATGCGTGCACATATATGTTTTGTGTTATTAAGGAATATACGTAAATCATCAGGGTTCGAACGGTATCGATGTCAGGTTTGAGAATCTTTGGTTTTCGTTGATATATTCTCACAAGGATGTAGTGAACATTCAACAGGAGTGGTAACATCTTTGATCTGATAAATTTTATTCGCATTTTCTGATCGATCTCCGTCATCTGCCAAGCTGAATATCACTTTTTGGTCTACGAAGCACAGGCATGTGAAAATGAACAAACAATGTAAACCCCCTCGACAGATGAACTCATAAAGATGAGTTCAAACGCTGCCTCCAAATCTCAGCCAGACGGCCATGGTTGCTTATTTTGTTTCTGGTCTATAGTCACCATTATATAGATTTATTGCATAATATTATTTTATTCGAAAGAATAGCATCTGAGTGCCCAAAATGAGTCAAGAAACTTTACATTGGAAAAAAATCATTCTGCATCTGTTTCTTTAGATTCATTAGATTCCATTTGAAAGGTATTCTTCTTTATCGTTCAAACAAAATCCATTTCGTTGGTGTGATACCGAGGTTTCCCAAAGACTTGCAGCCATTATTGATGATATTTTTTGTCTTGTTAGTTTGACTGCATAATATTGGCGCTGGGTTACCCAAAGGATGTTTGTAGTTCGACTGTTCGTTGCACACATTGAATGATAGGATATGTTCTCTCTAAAAGTTGAAAGGACCATAAAAATTGATCGAAACGTTTGATGTAACCAGTGATTTGCGATTCGGGAGAGCGTGATAAAGTTGTTTTCGTTAGTTTGTGAATGCTACTTTGAGACCACTGATTGGGGTAGTCATATAATGTCATCGAGAAAAAAACGTGATGTTGTTATAGTTCAAATCCACTTAAATCAGATCAACTCAAGAAATTTTTTAGCCAACCTTGAGATGCATATTAGTCTGCCAGATGAAATATGAACCACAATGATGGACGGCCAATTTGATCTTTTGCTAATAAACTGTCGAAGTAATGTCGTGAATGAATAGCAAAAAATACTGTCAGGGTGATAAAAAAGTATACAATATATGGAGCTGTGGAGTAGTTTTAGGCTCTCGTTTGTACACGATGGTGCTGGCAATTGATACATATGAAGGAGGTAAAACTATGTTTAGATAAAGCATAATTTCGAGGGTACCGAGCGGTCAGACAGTATCGTCTGAGTCAACGTCTCAGAGGTCTTGCTCTGTTTGTGGCTAATCTTTTGCCTGATGTGATCTGGATACATCACACTAAGTGGAGCAATCTGTCAGTTACCGGCATATTGTCTAGACATCCTTCTGTAATAAACCAGGAAAATTTACCGGGGAGATCTCCAGCCTGTGTGAAAAATGAACAGATAATTACGAACCGTTTTGTCTAATGTAACTGGATGGATAAAAAAAGGGCCCAAATGTAAATCCTTCGGGTTTCTTTAAAACTATTATACAGTTGATCAGATTAAATGTTTCTATTAAGGGGGGATTTCGAGAGGTCAATAATGAGGATTTGTGCAGAAAACTAATCTGTGATCTGTGGAATACCGTGCTGAAAAGCGGGGAGGAGATAGTTCCCGGGAGTTGTTGAGCAGAAAATGCCATCACCAGTATATTTGATCTGTAGAGAGTAATTACAAACAGGTGAAGGGGTAAAACGGTGATAAAGCGAAAATGGAAAACAAGATGGCATCCTTAAGAAACCCAAACGTGGAAGCCCTGACTGAGACAGGATGGTGACTTTGGCGGGGAATCATTTTTTGTTTGATAAAGTGGTCTCATAACAGGCAGAGGCACCACGGTCGGTAATGAAAGAAAGAGACTGTTCTCCAAATGTGACTGTCAACAACAACACTGAAATTTATTTAAGCAGCACTGGTATGGGTCTGATACTGACCTAGAAGTATCTTTTCGAGTATCTTTAAAGTGGACGATAAATATAATTTTAGAAGAAATTTTCGTGGAGCTTCACTGGCGATGGCTGGTTAAACTTTCTGACTGATCTGTTTTCAAGCATACGAAAAGGATCTCAACAGGGTTATTTCCAGTGGCTTCTGGGCAATAAATTAGTGATTGCCCTTCTGTTGATTGATCTATCATTCAACCTTGTTGGCTGGCATTTTCACTATTCTTTTATCAACAAATTGCATTACCAGTAGACTGCGAATAAAAAAGTAACATAGGGTTCTTCTGACTGCACACAATTGGAAATCCACAAACAGTATCCGGATAGAGTATAAATAACACGTTTGCTTTCACATTTCCGTGGATCCATCGATTTTCCCAGAAAGTTTTCACGGCTAACTATGACCTTCCAGTGTGGTGTATCTTATGGTTTTGCTCACGCTTAATTACGTCATCTTCACTGTTGCACAGAGTGACTTGATAGAACAGTGTTTCATTCATCACCAGCTCCCATTAAGTGGCATTGATCGACGGAAAAAAACGAAAAATTTGGATCCCGTAATGATTAATTAATTCGCTTCATTTTTCTATCTTGTTCAATGTTATACGTACGTGCCCGATGAGAGTATACGAAAGGAATTTCTCTCACAGTGTTCGTTTTCGTAATACAAAATGTTGAGATTGGTCCAATAGAGACAATAAGCAAACAACCTTCAATCGACCTCTTGGCGGAATCAGACTTGCAGTCAGTGGTGGAATGAATGGAATGGAACACCAAACTGAGTGTCCGCTTCTGTGCTGAAATGCAGGGTGCGTTCATATTCTACTTGTGGTTTAAAAGGTAAATTTTCAGTGAGGTTGAGGGATTGGCACAGACGATTAGACCCACAAATGTTCACTCCACAGTACGACGCTTTCAACCGTTTTAACGCACACTTCGATGATTATGCAACAGACTTGATTCAATACGAAAGAATATTTGAAATGAAACAATTGACCCCCCCCCCCTTTAGGTAGTTCCGTTTGTGATCGAAAATGGCTTTTGCAAATCGTCTCCGAAATTTGCAGCACGTAGGATAGTCGCACACAAGCGAAATTGTGCAACACAACAATAACCATATATGCCTAAGAATACCTTCTCCAAAGAATCATACTCCGAGGAGATTGAAAATTTTGTTCTGCTTTATTATCTTCATTAAGATTCAACCTAGTCTTCATGGTGTATGCATCAGGAGAACTGTGATCACTGGTTTTAGTCCACCTCTTGTATGTTAGGAGTGTATTTAACTGTTTATAATTGTGAACTGCGCCACATACTGAATCTAGATTAATTGTATCAATCGCAAGGAAACAAGAGATTGCGTGAAATAGTAAATTCCGATTGGTAGCCAAATTCGGAAAAATCATAACTTAAATTATAGGCAAAGGATTATTTCAGTATTTTATTGCATTGAAAAGCGGTTCCCATTGGTTCGAACTGCGATAACTCATTGAAAACATCCTGTCATGAAGGTTTCGGTGTTATCCAAAAAGTAAGTGTCTCCAGCTCGTTCTCATATGAATTGGACACTACTCTGGCTAGGCCACTTTATCACTTTAGGATACTCAACCTCACGGGTTTCCCACAGGAAGGTTAACCCCACGGAGACAGTTCCGAGAAAAACCTACACTGTATCGTAGAAAGTGCTCCGAATTGTTAATATAAACGATTATGGGTATTAGCTATTCATATCCGATAGAAATAGAGATCTGGGCTAAATATCTGATATGTGCATTAAAGAGGAACAGTAACGGGATATTTGTTGCATTCGGGTTTTGGGGGAAATAGTTGTAGTATTGTTAACTGCTGAAATACATTTGTGCAACGATAAGCCCACATAATGGGTGGTGTGCAAAGTTTAGTGACTTAAATTCAGGTCATCCCAGTAGTCAACTTGTTCAAGTCTAATGTTCTCTGAGCTTGCCAATGGAATGAAGAGGGAGTTCCGGAATCCAGTTTTCATTTTAGTTGAAGTCGTAAATTAGAATAGAAAGTCACACCGTTACCTACATGCTCGCATTTCCCAAGGGATCACATGTGCGAAAATCAAACAACAGTCAGAATTTGACTCGGTGTGGATTGCACTGCTTTCCAGCGGCAAAGGTCAACTTTGTATATCACTGTATCAAGCATCCTGTCAACCGATTTGCTAAAATTACATATTTTTGTTTATTGCACCCAAATGTTAAACAATGATAGATTAAAGGCGTCTGGGTTTGGGCAAGCTTTGCCACCTCGAGTCATGCGACAGCAAAGCGGTGTTTTTAAAGATATATCAAAGTTTGCATCCGCTCTGAAATTGCTCCTCTCTGGTTCATGTAAAAGCTGCAATAAACAACCGCTTCTTCTCTTTGGGGGGAGGGGGTCATTTTTTAATGCACATTTTGGCCCCGGTGTTGTCAACGACTGGGTTTAAAACAGAATAGTGAACTCAATGTGGAGATGATGAAGAACTCTCACAAATGATTCGGTCACAGCAGAAAAAATCAAATAGTTTTTGGATTACTTACTGAAGAAAATCAATGGGCATTTTGTTTGGTTTATCTGCATCATTCGTTACATTTTGGATTGGGACATTAGCAAATCATGAAAGTATGTCGGTTTTTGTAGTTGCACAGATTGCTATTTCACGATTAGTTATACAACCCAAATGTTCGAAGCATACACATAACGCATGCCGACGCGGGAGCAAGGGTTCGCCACTAGTTCTCCATGATGAGATTCATCAGCTTATATCTTTATGAATAACCTTGAGGCATGTTCAACCGTCCTATGAACGGAATGATTTCTGTGATTTGATATCAACACTGGCGGCAAGTCTTTGTGAAATTTTCTGAAAAGAAACCTTGGTGTTACATCAACGAAATGGTTTTTGTTTGAACGATAATGGAGACTACGTTCCACCTTGAATCTAATGAATATAATAACACAGATGCAGAATAAGAATCGAACCGGAGGGACCTTCCCATTACTGGCTTGCAGTTTTTCATTACGCAATTTTGAATGATAAACAGTGTAAGTATTGAACAACACAGTTATGATGACTCACTACTAGGTTATGAAAACTGCCAGCCTAGACTCTGAAATGTGAACCTCATAGGGCATCAGTTGGATGGACAAGTTTCTGGATTCTTTGGTGGTGTTTAAACCATAGTTCTTAAAATGCACCAGCGACGATGATTTGAATCACCTGCCAAACACAAACACCGTAGCTTTAGAACCCAAATGCAACCAAACAGTGTAGCTGAATAAATAACCCTCGATGAGGTGAGTTTTTCCATGGAATACATCACAAAACAGCAGTTGTAGTCATGTCTCTCGTAGTTCCGGTAGCCGAATCCCAGAAAGGGCTTTGCAGATTCACCTATATTTCAATTTATGTAAAATCTCAAAGTACATCACAAATCAAACAAAGTGATCACACATTTGCCGGTAAAATACGGGTATTTCACCTTTCATTTTATTTTCCTCATCCTCCCAACCTGATGAATCTCAAATGACAACACCAATCAGAAATGGATGCGCCGCGAATTTAAAGATTGCGATTGAACTGGCACTGTGCTGACATTTGGTAACATCGACTGTGCTTGGAACAAAACGTCATTGGTGCCAGAAAGCTTGCCTTCTTTGCCAAGTTTCTGTGAAATACACATTTCTCGTTTTTTTGACGGTCAATTTCTCCCAAATATATTTTGCACGTACAAAAGACTATCTGGGATACTAACATGAAAGCGGGACTCAGTGTGTGTGTGTGTATGTGTGTGTGTGCGTTTTAGAGACGTCGAAAGTTGAGGTACAGTCGGGATAAATGCCAACCAGGAACCAGTCGAAGCGCACACTAATTAGGGTTCCTGGGCCACAACTGAGAAAATATACAACTGCATATTGACGCACACACGTCCCTGGCTAGCAACCTCAAACTGAAGCCAAAAAGATTTTCAAGAAATATCTCTGTTGTTTTTCCCTTGGACACATGATCAATAGCTAATTTCACAATGCTCATGATCAGGATGGGTTCTGCGTGCAGTTGTCCGTTATTTTTACACTAATGGTACAACATTATTCACACTTTGGGCTTTTATTGCTTTAGGAAAAACAGAAAAATTAAAACAAATCGAAATGCACAAAACATAATTATGCAAGAAAAGTCCAATCCATACGGTGTATCAGACTGTTATTAATTTTTGGTAGTGGGTAGAGGGGTAGAGGGGTTTTATTCATCATCTTAAGATGAGAATAAAGGAATGTTTTTCTATCGTTATGTACATTAAATGGGCATCATATTGCCGTTTCGGTAGCGTACACAACAACAACGAGGCTGTTCACTCATTTCACCTAAGTGTGATTAACTCGTTTTTTGTAGATTGATCATCAATTTGCAGTTTTGCTGTACTTTGAAAGAGTGCATAACAAATGAGTTCACCACTCGTCACGGATGGTCAATGACAAGCGAATTATTCATATTGAATTGAAGAATCGAAACTTGGGCAATTCAAGCTCGTTTTATCGTGCATGAGCTTTGGGACCGGACCCAATAGAACCGGGCTAAACTGCCGATTTCTCAATTTTTCTTCCACAATTAAACTCCTCGAATTGCTGTGTCTGCTTCAAACACGTTTTGAGTGAAGATGATCAGTAGCGCTCACATTTTTACCTCTGTATCTTTCTGGTTCACAAATTCTTCTGACGTGTCAGAAATCATCCCACCGGGGACCTTCGAATCACATCATTACTGCTCTAAAGGAAACAAAACACTCAAACCGGGGGGAGCGGCATTGAGTGTGCGCACACTGAAAGAGATTGTGAAGACCAGTTACCAGCCGATCCATAGGAGGGAAAATATCCCGCTTCTCACACGTGTCACATTCACCCCACCATAGTGTGATCATTTTGCTTTCGGCCTCTCGCTAGGGTGCACACGGGCGATTGCCCCGACTCAAAACTACACACACACACACACACAATTGGTCTGTTTGTCCTTTTAGTTCGCACGAAAATGTGCATCCCGTTTGCTACAGCTCACTCAGCCACATCAGGTCTGAGACACCCTTCTTCTTGTTCATTCATGTTTGCGGTCTCTTAACTCTAACCGTTTCATTTTTATCTTCCCAAAGGAGGCGAATCCGAATCAACATGGGGCATAATAACTACAGGAAAAAAGGAAATGTGAAGATTGAACAATGCCCAGAAGTAAACGTAACCATCAATTGTTTGAGTACATACACTGGTTTATCAGTATTTCCGAAACCCTAGTGAAGTCTTATTCTAAAACGCTTAAATCATTAACTTAGTTTTACTACTGGGGATACAATAAGGAAATAAAAAACAAAGAGATCCACTAAACATTGATTTGTAGTTTGGAAACGGCCGTAATAAAACTGATATTTAGACTTGGACCTTTCTGAGTATGACACTTAGAGGGTCTCAAAGATTCTGATGCACCGGTGTGTAACCCTCAGTTCGAACGTTTTCGATTTCCTGATGTCTTGAGTTCATTTTCTTTCGGTTTCACATCTTGTCACTGCTTTCGACATGTACCAAACAACTCTTGATGGTGTCTCAAGATATGTACCGATCAGTTGTACACAAGAATATTCACACACACCCGCTCCCCCGATTTCGGCACAGTGTTAGCAACAAAAGCACCAACTCAATGTCTGGCCGTATACTGACTTGGTCTGAGAAATGAGGAGTGTGCTGGTTCTAAATGGTCTCCTTGTCTTTCCATCAGTTCGTCATTTACACCGATTTTAGACGTATTCATCGCAATCGGTTTGATTCTGCACTCACCCTTATTGTTTTCTTAGGTGTCAGCATTATTTTGATATTATGCTTCGTTCTACACTGCTCGCTTCTATCAATTTCGCTGATGAGCAAAAAGCTTTCAGTTGAACAGTATTTTCATACAGGAATTTATTAAATCCCCCTGAGTGATCCACACATCTCTGAGTGCAGAGTTTTGCTTCACGTTTCACACGCACATCACAAGACCAGAACTGAATGATGTGAGTGATGTCAGTATTCTAATAGAATGATCGCATCCCCTAGAAAGTGTTTTACTGTCAATAGAATCGTAAAATTCGACGGTGGACACATTCAAAAAGACGGAAGCGGGTAAATGAAAACACCTTCATTCGCATGACCACCTCAAGCATGAGAAACTTGCGCATCTGCATTGTATACACAGTGTTATTTTTTTCTCAATTTAAATCAACCGCTTTAACTACACAAAACCAAAACATTTTCAGTTATATATATCCCTTAGACTGAACGCCATACACATAAATCAAACTTTGTGTTCTGTGGCAAGCAAGGTACCAACCAAAAAACTCAGTTATAGATCATATATACCGTTATTACGTTTTAAAAAACAGTTTCGACTTGGATGAACTAAAGCCGTTTTATAGGTTTTTATCTGGAATACTGATGCGCACGTGATTGTCTCTTTCATTTTCGATGGCCTCTCATAGTAGGAATGCAGGTCTCATGCTGCTCGCAATCAATAACACTCCAAACCTCCCTAAACAGTTATATTCCAACCTGTGTCTCATATCATTTCTTCATTGAACTCACAGAACGTAATGAGGTTTTTCAAAGCATTTTTAAATTCACCCTAAACCGAATCGATTTATTAGCAAATTGTTTCATGACGGGTAAAAATATCGAGCAGTTGTGATAAATGTGGTAAATGTTATATATAGTCATTCAAATACTACTTATTATGAAATATTCTATAAAAACGCTTAAGTCACGTCTGTTAAGGTTAGTAGCATCTAACGTACCTACAAAACATTGAATCATTGTATTTATTCTTCAATAGACTGGCTCTTAAAGAGCTGTCAATCCAAAAATCACCCGGTGTTGCAAGCAGGGTTATTGTTACGAAAACAACCTTCCGGGGTACAAGCATATGAATGAACTGACAAAAGATTACCGGATACTCATGCCTGACGGGCTGCAAGAACCACGTAACCGGGTTTGTGCTTCCAGGGAAATTTTGTCCAGTGATTCATATACTATATATATATATACCAAGCTGTCTATTATTCATGACTGTGAATAACTGGGATTGTACTTTTCCGAATTCCGGGTTTCTTTATTTAAAACAATTTGGATTTGGCACGATATCACTCAGCATAAGTAAACGTTCCGTTCCATACTAATCCTTATAGATTTTACTGATCAATGTTTTAAGTGTTTTTTCATGCTCATCTTTTCCACATTTAAAAATAAACTGTGATCTAACAATCTCGTATATTTCAAAAACGCAACTTTTATTTTCAAACATTTTTCATCTAACCCAGTTCAGCAGATCCACTAATTCACTCGTAATGCCTTTTATTGTTCATCAGTCACTACTGGTCACTGATTTTGTCGATATTTATGACCAACCAGCTTCCCGTGAATTTATTGGATTCCGTCCCTTTCCTTTCAAAAGTATCACTGATATTTTGAATCTTTCCTCTGATTTGGCAACCACGCATCGCAAATTCGCATATTTCAATAAGCGAATTATTCTAAAGTTTATCATACTACATGTTTTGTTCGTTTACCCGATTGTTCTGGATTTCAATCATATCTCATTCATTAACCAATTCCAACAGCAGTTAATTTCATCATAGCCCACTGAAAGACAGTAGCCGCTTAATTCAATTTATTCCTGTCTGTTTGAGTGCTAAAAGTGACATTTGCGGAAGGCTTTTGTTTTTGTCTCATTGTATCTGGGGTAACCTTCGACGCTTGAAGCATTTTTGTGATAAATGGACTCATTTAAATGCATTAAAACACATTTGAAATTAGAAGGACTTCGTTGCAGACCGCAATGCGATTTGGGACCATGAAATCGAGAGATTATGATAATACAGGCCACAATAAATGTCTTGGAAAACATACAGAATCTTATTTCGATATTACGACAAATTACTTGGTGCACAGTGAAGTGCGAATTCGGCCTTATCCGTGTCCGTTTCACAATCCTTGCTTTCCATTTTGAAAAAGCAAATAGAGTGTTTTTAGTAGTGCCCAAATCAAAGTGACTGGGAAAAAAATTATGCGAGACACGATAAAAATATGCGTTCGAAGTGATGTCCCATTTCACAACACCAAACCGCAAAAGAGGATGTGACAACTTTCAAGGGGATAAATGTGAAAAGATGTCTGTAGGTTAGTGATGGTTTTCCTTGTTCTTCCTGCGCAAAATGTCACCAGTGGATATCAATTGGGATCGAGAAAGCTCATTTTATAATATGAAATCCTTCAAAAGAGAACGGATTTTCAAACGACCACATACTGTTTCTAAGGTCACATGATTTTTAATGCTTGCTGTTGTTTTATTTCGTGTGACCTTTTGCTGAGTTCACTTTCTTTGCTCATCTACAGTATGCGGATCAATTGAAACTTCCACGGCTTTTTTGTCATACCTGGAATGTCCCAATAAACCTGGTCTCCCTACTAAATATCTCAATAACCGACCCAGCTGTCGCAAAAACTCAACTCACATCCAAGTTGTAAACGTGTATCCTAGTTTTCCCCCATTGAGATGCAGACTGCTTAGGCGTTCACACTTGTTACTGACATAGAAACTCAGGCGAACGTATCCTTAAATGTTTTCATTATCTCCTCGATTCTTATCAAGAAATGATTCCTTATTTTAGCATACGATTCAGAAGAATTTCGCATTTTATTCATCAATTCAAAAGTATCCTTCTTTTTGCCTCACTACACGGGCAGTTCTTCACTTTTCATTATCTGACTTCGGTAGTCTTCAGGCCAATCGAATGTGTGTTTCATTCGATGAAATATGACACCTATGGAAACATGATTTAACTTGCTCCTCTGATGAATCAGTGTTGATTCTGAAGACCAGGAAAACTCATTGGACTAATCTTAATGTAACTGAAAGACGTAATTTTCCAATGAACGCATGTAAAAATCAGTCAATTGGTTTAGCTACTTGCCCGGGTTTGAGTTCCTCCCACATTTGACTGATCAGTTACCTGAGTTTTATGTTTGCACTACTTGCTTTGTGGCATGATAAGCTGATCAGCTGAAAATAATTTAAAAGCTGGCTGGTTGCGTTACATGAAGCACGAGGATAAATTTTATGGGCACTAACATTTTGGCTGCGTCTGAGATCATTCCAGCTTAGGAAATCGAATGGTCGTACTATATGACTGTTCCCTGAAGTTGGAAAGGACTTGTTCCCAGTGTTCCCCGTCAGTAAATAAAACAGTGGCTCGATTGGTGATAGACATTTATGAAATGCATGATAGCATTCGATTTGAACGCACTAGTCTTTACGGTTCCGACTTTGCATAAATAAATCAATATGAATGTGCAGCACTAAGCGAATGAATGGCCAGTATTTCATTGCTTTCTGTGAAACAGTATTTGTTAGGGAATTTGTTGATTCATTCATTCAAGCTCAACTCGTACACGCTTAGGCACCACCCCAGTCAAGATGCTTTGGTAAATATTCACCATAGCCGAAAGTTGGACCCTAGTGAAACCATTAAAGTGGTAAGGGCAAAGAGAGAGAGATAGAAGTCTGACACTCTCGAGTCCACTTTAACTGATGACCAGCGAATTCGGTCAGAGTCATGAATTAACTGACATTGCGAAATGACACCGGATAAATCAATATTTCAACCACATACTGCATCGAACAAAGGAGTTGAGAGAGATACTTCGGCAGTTATGGGGTGGGGGAGAGAATGAAGCATGCATATATTCGCACAGTTTTAGTCACTATCCCGATTGATCAATTGTATGCGGAATAGCAGCAGTTCATTATGTCAGGAAACGCGATATGCAGTAACCAGTTGCGAGGGGAATATTGAATGGACGAGAATTCGCGGACAACCGGGGAAGAACTAAAAGATCCAGTTCAAAGATTTATCACTCACTCGTGCCGTATCGAGGTCGTTCAGGGCTCAGTTCACAAGTCTGTGCATGGTACGGATGCTGGCACACTTTGGGAGCGGGGTGGGACACACTTTTTGTGTGTACGTGTGTGCAGTGTTTAGGACGGGCAATAAATAAAATAGCTACATCTACTTTACCCCCAACACAACACTCGCTAAAGCAATTTATATCGTGCATCTGAACGTTTTTTAACACACAGTTTCATTATTCACTTAAAACCAGTGTTTTGATGGAGTATAAATTGTTTTTTAAATGCGATATAACCCAGTCAGTCTGATTCACACTGTGGAAAATCTCGATATTTCTAAACCCTTCGATTATTAAAACTGCAAAATATTTGAAACTTAATTGCAGATAGTGGAGTTTGGGACCATATTTTTGAGCATAAAATATTGTACTATTTTCATTTAACCCTAAATTTTAATGTAATACTATTATTAATTTGGTATAATTCAATAAAATATCCTACCAAATCACCGCAAGTATTATTTTGTGATGCACCTCGGTGTAATACCTGATGAAGAATACTGGACAGGGTTCTGCCTGTACACCCCTGGTTTGGCATGAACAAATTACTGAACTGGATCGGGCTGACAAAATAATTTGTAAGGCCTGCACTTGAATCACAGAAATAAAAAGAACACTGGGTTGGTCAGTGTTCGCAAGATTGACAGTAATCCGCAATGCGTGAATGCAGACCTGATTTGCATTCTCACTACAAACCGTTATTTTTATTATCTGTAATGGATAGTGATGCACAAGTGGCAAGTCTATGTCCAGATCTGAATCGCATACTTTCAGGTTGTATAGCTAAACTCCAACCCCTGAAAAGCGAAATGGACAGCCAACACCTTGAGTACATGACCAAATAAATTGAACGCATTCTTATTCAGTCCACGAAAATTCAAATCTAAGCATTATTTGTTGCTAATTTTTCTCTGTCCTGGAAGTTTGTTTTGCCACGCACAAAAATTCTTTGCGTAACTTACCCTGACAAACAGTCAAAAGACGAGCGAAGTTTATTGGTGACACCGAGTCGATGATGGCAGGTTTAACGACCGGTAAGTTAAATAGGCTGTTCATCGTCTGCTAGTCTGTGTGCGTTAGAAGCTCGCTGCCGATTGTCCGACTTTAATAAATTATTTTACTCAGTCATCCCTCTACTGCCACTCTCTTATCCAGAACATTGGTAATACAATTTTTTTATATAAATTAAACTTAAGTACCAGGTTTGATTTGATTAGAAATACCACTAAGAATTTGTCACTACTGCAGCCAACCTTTAATCAGTTACTTGACATATAATCATGAGCCATAACTTGTTTTCAGGAAACTGTTTACTCAACACAAAAATGTGACCTTCGGATGAGGAATCTCCTTGCGTTGCACAATGTCTGAATAAATTTGGAGACATTTGAGTTGCTCTTGCACCATTTTCATGACATATAGACCAAAGACAGCTTTTAGAGAGAAATAAACCTTTGAGTCGCTCAGTATAATTGTGGAAGAAGTTAAGCTGTTTTCCCTTTTTGCATTACTTTCATTCTTCTAACGCTCATTTAGGAACAGGATTACATTAAGTGACAAATCTATGTGTTGATCTGTTAAGAACTGGTTACGATTATCAACCTTGGCTTCAATCAATGCTAGTTTAATGTCATTAAAGAATATCGCATCGTTTTACAACTCTAAGTGTATGATATTCACATTCCCGACATTGTAATCGACCATAGAAAATCCCTAACGAGAATTCAACAATTATCATGCAAAATACTTCAACCGGAATCTAACAAGAAAAATTTCTTCCGTTCTGACCGACCGCACCTGCCGACCAGCACCTGTACTCCGGGGACTGTCGTTCGCTTTGGTTCAAATATGCGATCACGCACTAGTAATCAACCGCTCTATGAGACCGGCGCCTCAATTGCAATCAGATCAACTCAACCAGGACGACAGTTGCCAGCCCGCTTATCCAAATCAACTGATCAAGTCGAGAGTTATCGATGCAACCATCCATTCGTGCGTGTTTTTGATGATTATTGGCTCCGATGCACCGCCCCCAAATCGGAGCGTGCACACACACACCATCAAAAAAGACTCTCTAAAAATCGAGCATCTCCGATGGAGGTTGTTTTGTTTGGCCCGCGCCAACACGCTCTATTAAATCCCGCTTGACATCTGGTCCGAAAAATGGCACCGCGTGCAACTGTGGAGCAAAAAATGCACGAAAATACAGAAGTCCGCGGAATTCGGTCAAACTGTGTAATCGCTTTCTCGTTTCTGAGCTGATGGAACGGTGTAAATGAGCGAAACGTTATATATGGGCGTACTCTTAGGCACGAGTTAGGACACATTGTTTAAAACCAGCGCAAAACACTGCGACAGCCAGCCGCCTCTAAGGAAGATGGAATCGTCATGAAATCCATCCTTTGATCAAAGGATTATCTCGTGCAAAAACTAGTACTTTACGTCATGGGTTTCGGTTGAGGGTTGAAAAAATACAATTTAATGATCACATGCATCTTCTGAAGTCAATTAAATATTGCAGTATTTTCACTTCAAAGTTGAAATAAATGATTAACGTAATTTAGTCAAAAAATAGACTTCATCAAACGTAAATACAAGTAAGAATATTATCATTCATTTTTTAGGATTACGGGAAATCGATATTCACAACCGTAGTTTTTACTTGTCCACGACATATTTATCAGAGGAGGAATGATCTTGAATGCACAAACACCGGCAGATGCCAATTAATAATTAAACTGGTTGACTAATGCACAGCAGGCCTTTTTGGACCATTTTTACTATATGTGTAAAA
>UZAN01039429.1:165678-187263 GCA_900618425.1 Echinostoma caproni | reverse complement strand
CAGAGTCTAACAATATGCCATTGAGTTACATAGTGATTCTCGATTGTCTCAATACGATTACACGCGATTGAGGATCAGAAGGAATTCTATCCACGGATGTCCTCTTGTTTGATGAAATATGTCAAGAACAAGGGTGTTTTTACTTGCGTTATTTGCTTTGGTTTTAATTAGTGATTGTGAGTTGCGATAACACTTCTTATCATATATGCACTATCTCAATGACTTTTTCAGCACAAAAGGCTTTTTCTTTTGTCTCCGCTAACTTTCACTCGCAGCTTATTTGGGTCTATTGATGTGTTTCGCTGTAAAACTACTACAAGTTTTTTTTATCACGGAAAGTTACCTCACAGGTCTCTCCATCACTTCCGTTATTGGTTTGGCTTCCTGTATGAATTGCCATTCTCTGGTGTCTACGTCGATCTTGGCTAGATTATCCTCCACCCTTCGCATACACTGTATCAAACACGCGTGTCAAATTTTCAGGATTTAACCCTTTCCCATTGAATACACACACACACACACACAATGTCTCACTCTCTCTAACTTCCGTTTTCAGGCACTCTGTTGGATTTTTCTGTTCTGACTCGGATGAACCAGGCGGGAATACAGCGTTATGCCGAATTGAATGCGACCGCGAATGAAATCACACGCAAATTGGTCAGCGTGAACGAACGATGTACGCTTTTTTTGTACCCCTGTCCGGCGTACACCGAATTGCCATTTCTTCGCGTTCGATCTGATATTGTTGCATTTGAATTCGGTTCTTCACAAGTTTGATCTCATTTATAAGTTCCCTTTGATTTGCGTTAAATCCACTTGAATACAACTAGACTAAGTGCAGACGATACTACTTGGCCACAACTGATGGGTGTCGCACCGAACATACCCCAAAATATTCTCACGGACGAATGGATCCGTATGCTACCCGCTCCCGATTGTAGATGGCACTGCAGGTTCATTTTCGAGTCTTGCTGAAGAAGTGCGAACTGCATTCAAAGAGCAGTTGGTCAGATTGAACCATTTTGATTGTTATCATTTCAATCCTGCCGAGATACAGGGATTCTGCGCCGTCGGTGGGGTGAACGGTATGCATGGATTTGTCGCAAACTGACTCTTTCGTCGCTGTAATGATGCAGTATGCTCGTTAGATTTTCTAGTGCACGACGGAGAGATAAGCAGGATATATGGTTGCGTGTTACGCTTAGCTTGTCATGCACACATTATATGTATATATATTACGGTAAGTAGTAAGTGAATGACTGAAAAATATTCTGCTGGAAGCATACAACCGGTTTTGCGTTTTTTCCACTCGTCGAGCATGCAGCAAGGTAGAGCCAGGGCAAGGAATGACCATATAAGTGTCGAAACGATATCAATATTCTCCATCCTGACAAAGGATTCGGCCCAGTGTTACATGATCGAGCAGATCATAAGCAGAGAGAGGAACTCATTCTGACCGACACAGCTGTAGTTTAGAACCATAAATTACTTCTGAACTCCAGTCCCCTCTCGAAAGCTACTTCATCGGTCCAAATAAAGCGAAGAAGCTGGGAACAAGACGAATCCATTGACCGAAATGTTTGGGCTACACGAACATGATGTACCGCTGAAACCGACTTTATTTATACGGAACTCACAATAACAACAGAAATCGGTGAAAGTTACTTGTCAACTTACTAGAGCCAGTGAAAAACATCTGTGATCAACTATACTGTGAACGGTGTTTTCTACATGGTTGTAAAGTTTGGTGCACAACAAGCAGCATGTCAATCACAGTGGTTAAGGAACGCCCCCTCTGTACGCTATATCCAACTGACTATACCATTTTCGATGTGTAAAGCCACCTACGTAGGCAGAGCAGACCGGCAATTAGTTTATCGGGTTCTGAAATACGTCCTAGACCGGGTTTCAAACGGACAACGTGTAATCTGTGAGAGCCATAGCTCGCGGTTCACAGAGTTGGTCAACTGCTGGTCAGAGCCGATGAATGATTTTAGGTAAATTGTTTGCACAATTGAGTTGCATTACTGCCAAATAAGTTAGTAGTTAAACACAAATATTCTAAATTGGATTGCTGTTTTCTTACGTACACAGCTGTTCCCTAACCGCTTAGTGTAAAAGCAGGTACTATGAAATTTTTTTCCACAAGAATGTACAAAGTTAACTGTGATGAGTTGTGTTTTGTGCTATGCAGATATCCTGTTGCAAAATGCCTTGGATAAAATTGATCAATTTGATGCGAGTATTAGCGTATTGGAGCAGGCCGCGGCCGAACTGGACAGTGAAACACGAGCGTTAGGTAAGTCTAGATTACAACTTTTACACCGTATCTGCGTTGTGATGGATAGTCTTTGAAACTCTCTCCCTCCTCCGTTATTTTGGTTAGTGGCTTCCTTGTCGTCGGACTCAACACTGTCTATTCTAACAAAGCCTTTTATGTGGTTCTCCGTTTTAAGTCTCGGGCTTCAGACTGCCGTTCATACTTAGTTACTTTTACATTGATTTGACTTTCTGTCGCATTTAAATAAATCTCGTTCATTTATTTCTCTCTTGTGTTGCGATCGGCGGCGAAATCGGTCCAAATTAATGCTACCTAGGTCCGGTTCCATACCTGTCAACCGCACACGGATTCAAGACCCAGTTACTCTCTTTTCTATTTAGTGGTATAAATCCATTTATGCACTTGAATGTCAGGTCAAAACTGTCAGACTGTGTCTATCATCAGCTTACAGACAAGAATTCTGACACCGCAACAACATTAATAGCAGAAATTCGGGGGATTGGGGTACAAAAGGGAATGAAACAGAGATCCAAAAATTACACTGGATTGAAATAACGAAAGTAATAGTTTTTTCCACCTTACTCTTTTTTATATTTTTTTGTCTATACAGTGTTGGGTGGAAAAAGGAAATCAGAAACTCGTTTAAGCATTGAAAGAGGAAGGATGACAACGTTTTTAACTCTAGTCAACATTGTTCTATTTTGAACTCGAGGATTCGGGCACTGCAACGAACTTTCAGAACATCATGGGGGCAACCGGACAGGTTGTTCCGGGGTTAGGCGGAGAGTTTTAGACAGTATTGGTTGTGTACTGTAGCAAGTGCATTGACTGTGTTGGCTGGAACGTGTTAACCAAGTCACGAGATACATCACCTCAGTGTACTATGTTTGAGTAGTGGGGAAAGAAGAACAAAAGAGGTCTAGCTAAAATATGGCATAAAACCCTTGGTCAGGGGACTTGGAAATGTAGTTCGCATTTGAATCATTGAGTAGGAAACTCGGGACAATCGTCATCAACGATTAGAGACACTTATATGACTAAATATCTTAGAAAGCGACGCTCTGTTTTATTACACACATTTGTTTGACGTACAGCTGACAGGGCGAAATCCATAGTCAAAATAATCTGCTGTTCAATGATAGAAACTGATAACCCAAGCTCCGTGACTTGGATTGGTGAATTATATAAGACCCTTATAGGTCAGGCGTGGTACTGAACCGGACGACAGCAAAGTTACCTCCACCAAATTTGGGTGGTGGTGGCGGGGATCGAACCTCGGACCATAGGGCTCATAGCACGCCGGTGACGGTGGCTAAACCGCTGTGTCATCGCCACCCTCGTACATTCACTCCACCCCTTCCGAATATTAGGATCTGGCAAGGTGCAAAAAGCCTTATTTTTAATGGGATTAGTTGCCATCCCATTCGCTTTGACGAGAATGTTGACACAAGTGAGATCAAGCAACTGAGCATGGCAATATCGTCTGTGAAATCCCTGGGCGGGAGATTCATGTCTCAAGACTTGTTAGTGTTGTGCAATATTCAAACAGTACACATTTATGACGATGACATGGTTGGTTTCCTAATTTTCGGACGAGTTGAATTATTCTACCGCCCCTCACGGTAATGTGTATGTTTTTAGGAAGGTAATAGAATAATAGGGAGATATGAGTGAACGAATATGAATTCACATTTGAAATTGGAGGCTGTATGATGTGACGAGTCAAATTGGTAACAGTGTTTAGATGGTACGGACCCCTAATCTTCACATATGAGGATTAGAAAGAAACCAAGAGAGTTTTAGGGATCGGTTCAGTGGTAAGGTGTGTTATAATGAGGCAAAGACAAATAGGTAGCTGTGTAGTGGATCGCTTCTCATCATCGGAACTACGTGAGGGATTGAAATTGCACCGAAAAGATAAGAGATAATCTTGAACCGTATGTTTATTGATAAGTTATGTGATAGTTGTCTAGGTTGGAGGTCTTCTATGTCCTATTTGATCCACTTATTCTCTTTTTGTAGAACGAAAATTCGGCCACAGATTGCAGCGTTGAAGATCCGTCCGGTTCATTTCACTGTCTGTCTTTCTTTATTCCTCGTGCATTCCCTCTCCTGATATTTCTCTTCCCTGTGTCGCACGCATGCGGCTGAGAACGCCAAAGTGACCAAAAAGTAGTAGCTACTTGAATTCCGCACACCTTGATTTCATCCCTGGATGACAATTCTGTGATGGCTTTTGTATTCCTAATTGATTTGTTTTATGTTTAATTAACGGTCGACATGTTATCCTCTATCCCACGTTAATGCAATGTATACAATCATGTCACTCGCAAATACAGCGTGTACATCGTATTGTTTTGATACTTCTGCTTGATGTGTACCGTATTTCTCTCTCTCTCTCTCTCTCTCTTGAAGGCCTATATAAGCCTGGTAACATCTCAATTCTTGAATCTTAACTCTCGGACAAACATTTTTTGTTTTCAAACGCATAATTTTTTCCAAGTAAACTCTCAGGTTGTTTTCTATTTGTATTTCCTCTTGGCTTAACCCTGTTCGATCTAGAATCTTCGACATTGCTTACCTCTCCCCTCAGTTTAAGCCTGCTTTCGAAATTAACCGTTTTCTTCGTTGCTGTTATTGTTAACTGAAACCGGTCAATACATTCGATATGGTCAGCAATGGTTGGCATCAATGCAGCCCTTACCATGATCTTCGTGACTGGTGAAGCTCATCATATAATGCTACAATGTGATCCACGAGGGAGAGGTGCTTCGCTCGTAACATACAATTTAATCCAATTCCATCAAGGTCGATCGGCAATTCAGTTATTACAATAGCTCCGAATCGTCGCTTACGCGACATTTAGAAAAAGCCATCTCCGAAACTTTCCTACCGCCTGACTACGCACCCATTTCGTGAGCCAACCGATGATTTCCGTGAACCTAACAGATACATTGCCTGCCCGTGCCCCATCTATGATCACCTATTATTTCCTTTGCTCATTTTCTGCACGATATGTAGGCAGAACAACCAGGCATTTGTCCCAAAGAATCAAGGAACAGAAACCGGCCTGGCTGCTTTCAGGCACAAGGCAAACTATTTCAAGTGCAATCGTAGCCCATCGTGCGGATACCGGGCATCAGGTTGACGGTGACGCACTTCGAATCATCTACGGGGTACCACCGAACCTTTCGGAAGTCGTTTGTCAACGTCATCCCACAACAACCGAAGCCGTGGCCAGTCAATTATTAAACCATCGCTTTATTCTCAAAAGCGATTTGTACAATCACTCAGACTATCTTGGCCACAACGTGACACATACCCACGAGATAGATATGACCTTTTCCATGACCGCGCGACCCAAACATGTGATGACACGTCTATATTCTAATAGTTTTCCCAACTGCGTTACGAATAAATCCTCCATACCCATCGTTTCCCAACCACACATTAAAAACAATCATAAACGACGAATCGCACGTAGACATTGAAGTACATTTTAATTTTAATTTGGCTATTTGGGTGTATTAACCCGAAGGAGAAATCGAAAATGAGCTTGTTCGCTAAAACCACTGATGTATTCATGAAACCTCCAGTTTCGGTATTTCTCAGCTCCAATCAATGAGTTAGTTACTCATTGCTCATCAACCCGGATAATCAATTTTTGCCCTCACTTTAATGAAAACATTCGTCACGAGAAGATAGTGATCGGATATCTTCAGCGGATGCTTTAGCAAACCACCTGTGGGAGCATTTCGTGCGATAGAAAGGAGCTCTCGTCCACTTTCGGAGAATTTGAAAGACATGACTTCAGTTGTTTCAAAATAGGTTATGGGGGACCAAAAAGGGATAATGAAGGTCGAAATGTCTCCAGTCTATATACTATCCTTCCGGGTCGAAATCTCCTCAAAACCACAGATCCGTGTTACAGTGCCTTCTTTATCACACAATCATTCGAATTTGGTCCCTATATGTCAGAATGCGACCCTAGATATTTCCAACAGATATAATTAAGCAGTTGCATACTCTCCAGTACGGAACACATCCCACCATCTGTTGACCGCATGTGATTACAAACGAGCCATTGCGTTAAGAGAGGTCTTGAGATCGGCTCAGCATTGCAACTGGCGAAGTGGTTACAGTCATCATCGCCACGTACCGATGGCAAAGTATCACAACCACTGTTGTGTGACTTGTTAAAACAACGGAACAGCTGATAGCACACCCACATCCCGAGTCTGTTTGATTAATCCGTCCAGTGTGCATTAAACTCTACATGAATCACAAACGACCGACAATGTACGCTTTGAATTTCTCTCTTCATTTGTCACTCAGAGAAATATCGCTATATGGACAACTAGCCCTATGTATGCTTTAAAATTGAGTTCTATTCGATACATCCCCCAAGATAAACTGGAAAATGTCCTTTGTCTTTTCATTTCTCTTTCTCCCCACTCCCGCTCCAAACTTGGTCACTATATGATGGCGGAAACAATTGCTCTGTGGTGAAAGTGAGGAAACTCAGATCTACTCATTCTACAACCGTGTGTTAGGGTGTGTAGAGTTGTTTTTCAATCAAGACCATACTTGGCGTTACTGTGCCATCGAGAACTGAACACCTCATTCAGGCAGCTAATGTTGGGTGAATTGGAGGCAGGAGAGGGCTGTGTGTGTGTGTCTGGACAAAGCAGGGGTGATTAGGGGGTTAAATTGTATGGACAGTGAAACACGCGTGACTGCTTGCCTCCGAGTCAGCTTGGCTGCCCCTCCCTGTCCGTCAATGTGATTAGGACGGAGAAATACAACCACATTGTGCTTGACTGACAATCATCTACCGGGGACCACGTGTTTCCCCGATGAATGAAAGTTAGGGCATTGAAAGGAAACACGTACTCGTGAAACTGGCGAACTGTGAGGTTCAGTTTGCGGGGAACAAAACGAGACACTTCACAAAATCTCATTTGGAATGTGTTCCACAATTGTCCGGGTTATGTTCCATCTGTGACTGACACCAGACTATCAACATTATCCGGACGAAAATTTCTGTTTGTTTCTAGTTAAAATCGCGGAAATTTTTTGTTCGTCTGTGTCGCATGAAATGAGAAACAATTAGTTATTAACGCCAGGTTGAGCAGAAAACTTCTATTCTCTCTCTCTCCCAACAACCGCGCCACACAGCAAAGTTAGCCAATTAAACAGAAAATGCTCCAGCGGACGCATGTTTTCGCTCCGGGAAATGAGTAGATATTTTGTTAACAAGTTGGGTATTAGTATCATTTAAATCACAAAATCTTCACTATCATTAAACTCAATCTAGCTGACTTTTGAAGTGTGTGTGAATTTAGGTGGCTTACCCAGCAACTCTTCTGTCGCACCAAATCGCTTTCTCTCTCATGCAGTAATTTCTTCTCCATTGTCGCGCAAACGCACTTTTCCCGAAAAACTGACCTTAGGTGAGGAGATGCGTGCATCAGTTCCAAATAGAAATCAGATTTAGTGCATACAAGTCTAAGTGAAAATTCCCATTGTGACGTTAGAGTTGTAACACGAATTTTGAACTACGTCGTTCTTGGAGTTCTCTGAATTTACCGTTTTACGAATGCTATTGTTATCTGTAGAAACACATCACTAACTACCATAAGTCAGTGAATGATACATGTAAATCGAACTCGGGTGTTGCTGATCTGGTGCGTTAGGAGTCAGTCCGGATGGCCCGAACGGTTGTCTAATTGAATGTGTTTTGTCAAATCCGATGTGGTAAAGTCTGACGGGCGGGGATGTAAAAAGGGTTAAATAGGGGCGGAAGAAAGAACAGAAACAAAGAATCAACGATGGCTGAGGTCATTTAATTTCGTCCCATTCTGAAGTTTTCTATGGGAAGATCACTCAGACAACCCCACTGTTTGAAAAGTGTATGTGCCCGGTAACCCTGGTGACATCAACGCCCTAAATGGATACCTTGACTTGTTATAGGGATAGATTGAAACGATGATGAGATAACATCTCAATTTGATACTAGGGTAACATGATTATCAAAAGGCATACTCAACTTTTCTAGTCCCCATATTCAATGGGATCTTTTAACTGTTCCTTGTTTCTATTGAACAAATGGGAGATCCTGAAGTCTATAACTTACGCTGGTGAAGGAAGGTGTTAACACATGTGATGTCACAATTGATGTAAGTCAACTTCCAAGGTGCATAGAAAACGGTGCTGTAGGAAAGGAACGAAGAAACGTTTAACCTAGATTTACGGTTTGTAAATCACGCTTGAAAGGAGGCGAATTCGTTCCGGATGATATCACAAAACATACATGTGCCACAGACAAAAGAATGATATTTGTGACGCTACTCAATTTGTCATTACACATATCGGTTGCTTAACACTCAATGACAGGAGTATTGCACTCCACCAGATTTCACACTTCTAACTCGTTTTTAAAATGGGTGCTCTAGCAACCTGGATTCTGGTCACTGTCAACCGTGATGAATCAGTGTAAGCCATGGTCACGTGACACCCTGGTGACATTGGCCAAGTACCCATGTGACTTTCAATGACGTTGAAGAAACGGGGATATTCAAGGGGGTTACTAATGATCGTTATCAACCCCGGGCGCTTTACATACTGACAACAAGAGAGCCAGAATCGATGCCAGCAAAATTACTTATACAAACGGCATAATAGGTCCCACTGTGGCACCAGATGTGGAGTGAAAGCAGCCTAAAACCAGCGCTAAGCGGACCAGAAGCTCTAGAGGAAAGAACATTGCGGTACTGCCCCAAGCAGATTAACGATCGAGCCACCGACATGGCATGTGGTGCTTTCCCGAAAAACTGCCTAATCGAGCTCACCGTACTACGTGAGGTTCAAACTGTTGTCTTATCTCTACTTACATTTTGACTCCCACCTTATGGCAGCAATTGCATTATATACTCACGGCATAGCAGGTCGTATACATAGTTTAGCATATTTCACTTATGATGCGATTGTATCCAAAATTGGTGCGATTTTTTCTCCTTCATCTTTTTAGTTTGCTTTAGCTGACGGGAGAAATTTCACACTAGGCCATCATCAGTATCACTATAGTCTCACCGTTTTCCCGTCACTACAAAATTCCTTTCCCAGTATTGCCGTAGTGATTATTCTGGATTTAATTCTCACATCACAGATAGCTCCTCAATTAATACATGATATTTGCGCATGGGTTGTTCGTTCTGTCGTTATTTCATCATTACTGTCAAGGTGAGAAAGTTAACCAAGGCCAATAAAGCCATTATTGTCATCATCATCATCATTCTACGGGGATACACGTGGATTTCGTTTTCCCTGTTCGTCTCGAAACTGACGGTAAATTCGAGGTAGGTGACCATGTGCAAAATTATGAAGAGATTAGACCTCTTTCGTAAGACGGAAAAGAATGTGAAGTACTGCATTCAACACACAGAGCAAATAGTCTCACTGTGTACAATCACGATAAGATGACTACTGTTGTTTATTGGTTGCTATATCCTTCACTCCAACCAATCAGTCACAGATTCCTTTTCATCCCATCCAAGAAGACGAAAGACATCCACTCTGTCTAATCTCTGAGTATTTTTTACACCTTGTCTAAAAGTCCCATATAGATCTCCGCGTAATTTTCTTTTCCATAGAATAATAATTAAACCCAGGGTGCGATGCGACAGATGACAGCTGAACATGAGCTATACGTATCCTAAGAGCTGAAAATTACTCCTCTCCGTTGTGGGTATATGACAACGAATTTTCCACGGAATCTTTCCTGAAAACATGATGACTGATCTCGGTAATACCAACGTAATTGATTAACTCTACCTCCAACAAACTAGATAAATACCAGTGGTTCAAAACCACTGTTTGGGAATCACTCAATATTTACGATTCCTAATAATCAAGATTGTGAGTGTAGCAGCATGATGCTTAATCTTGCAGTACAATTTGTTACTTTGAAGATGTAAAGCGCTTAATGGGTGAAGCAGGAGAGCTCGTCTCCGTGTCCTATGTTCATTGTGCATCCTCCAAGCGTTGGAAAACAATATTTATTAAAACGGTTTACCCATTGGTGTAACCTTTGTTCTCTATTGTGATTAACTTCTCTAACTTTATCGTAGATTGTTAGAAGTGTTTGGATATTTCCCGATACACCGGTTACTTCCATTTCATCAGTTAATTGACCCACCTTTTTCCACGGTCCTTCTTGAGGCTGTTTGTACGCTGACGTTGCAGACGCTATCTACCCCAGTTTCGGTTCTTGCCGGTTGGTATTTGTCAGTTTTTCTTCATCGGGACCACTGACTTCTGCAAGATAAAAAGTCACAAATGGAGGTTTCATTAAAGTTCACACGTGGGTTTCGTTGCTCACTGCATCTCATTTTTAATTCAACCCCATTTACTAGTACACCTCCAAGTTGCAGAGCTCTCATTCGTTGTCGCGATCAGACTGAACGCATTAACACCCGGTTATTTCTTATAACGAACTACGCCAACAGTAGTTAATAGCAATTTGACCATTTCGGAACAACTTATCTATAGAATTGATGTGCCACGTTTCTTTCCGTCGAGAATTGTGTTCAAGTTTGGAACGGAATAGGAATAGATGGCGAATAACGCAAAATTTAAATAGTCGGTCATCTTCATCGGTTCGTTCGTAGGGAAGAGTACGAAGCCCACCGAGACCGGTCTCTATTAACCACATTTCTACAATATGAGCATTGTAATAGTTTGCCAGAACAATTATAACAAGACTTCAGTCCAGCCGGATGAGTTTGTCATTGGTCTCTTGTTTCTATGTATCTGGTCGATGCGTATACTGATATAATTAATTACACCTCCCGATTACTGGTCGAGCCCCAGGGTCATGTTGCATATAAAGAACTGTTTCGGCTATCTCCACAAAAAATGATGCTTGTTTGGTACAATTCATACTCCTGATCGCCCTACTAAACGGGCTTCATCGTCTTATGGTGCGCAGAGGAACTATCTTGGGGGTACATAAGTTTAACCACATCTATGAGGCACCTCACATTGAATTCCCTCAGGTACATAGGATTACGAGGATTCAGAACGTATAATCAGATCGATGGTAGACTACTAATGGTGATTTTTGGCATTGAGCGTGTGGAAGTGAAAATGACTTTTCTGAAGCAACATTAATGGTCGGACTAGTGGACCAAGGGATGAGTTCATAAAACAAAAAGCTAAGTTAAGTTTGGGATGGCTGAGCATCATCTCACATATCATTACCGACCCCGCTTGATACAATCGATAGCATGGTTCTGCTTTTCCTGCCTGACGACCGACGCATTATAGAATTTTATGGTACATGTATGCACTCGAGTTTAGTGGGCGGGTACCGCTAGGAAGTCGAACAGAAACGCAAGAAAATGATTAGGGTTCTGGTCCACAGACTTAAGTTACGACAATAACCATATATCAAGGCAGCGAGTCAAGTGAACTGAAAATCCATTTACTTCGATCAGTAATTTTACCTTTACTTTACCGACAGAGTCGAAACCCCCGCCTGGGGAACCAGGAGACTGGAATTTGATTATTACCCTCCGATCATCCAAATATCTTTGATCTTTAGTTTAAAGAAAGCCATTGCATGTAGCTCGTTGCTTACAGATATGTACAGACCACCATACCACATCAATTTTCTGTCCATTTGCGATAGGAAGTGGATGTTACAATAAATCAATAGTGTAGGCGCGCTCCTTTGAACAATCTGGTACTCGTGTAAGTAAGATACGCCATTGTGATAGAAGAGATTGTTGAAGGATTTGATTCAATTACATAGTGGATTTCATTGTTTGTAGAACAATCGAAGCGTGAACTGAAAAGCTAGGAAGCACCGTTCAGCTTTTTTGACTGGATCGGGTCCAATCTATCGCCTCAATGGGGTACGAATTCGGGAATTCACAGGTGGGACGCAAGTAGACAAACCAATCGACCGCTGAACAGCTGATCAGACCGTTTATGTATGCTGAAGGTGGAATTCTGACCATGAATCTCATTGAAGGCATTCAGAGAGCTCGTGCGGGTGTAGGTGTGCGCGTAAAACCATATACCGTTCAATTTTTAAATCCGTTATTACCAATGACCTTAGATCAAGGAGTTAGAGCAGTGAACCTTGTTAGGCTTCAATAGGCTAAAACCTCGAACGATTTGTGAAGGAATAGACAGGACGGGTTGATCAACAAAGACAAAATTCCATCGGGGACCTCTTTCTTGTTTTATTTTCACAATAACTTCGGTCTGGAGGAGTGAAAACGGCTGCGGTGACCAGATTCGTATTAGGCTCGGGGTTAGTGGGGCTCCCGTTTAAACCCATGATATTCAAAGTAGTTTAACAACGGGCGTATTTGATCCCAAAATTTCGTCGGGTTTAACAAAATTTCCAATTTAGAGTGGGTACAACTATTGGACAATAATACTTTTGCATAATATGTAATTCATAAATCCGTCACATTTAATCGGTTGCTTGAAGCTCTGCACATCAATCGGTAAAACTGTGTTATCTTATCACACATGGAGTGGATTTCAGTCACATTTGAGAACAAGATACTTTTGTTCTCTGCAAGATGAGATCTTCGTTCACCAACCTACCCACTTTCCCTATTCGATGACAGAGGTTTTCGAACTCCCGCTCGTGTATCGGATATCTTCATGGTGCCTGAAGGAGGGGTGGGGGTGGGGAGGGACAACGGGGTGTCGTATAAAGTTTCAATTGTTGGCCTAAACATTTCTTTTGGATTGCCTCTGACCAGTCCTGACGTGCATCAATCCAAACACAATAGCTCGATTTTGGACGCGGTTGAGGGGCACAACAGACTCAGGAGTACACATGCTTCGCCAAGACCACAACGCATAACTCTGAGCGGGGCAGAATTATTTTCGTTTCCGGATATCCGTATGGACTGTCAAGTGTGGGGAACAATTGTGGCTTGCCGAAGCCGCAATTATGAGTCCGGCATCTAGCTTGAAATCCAGTCTTCACATTAAGCTGGAACTGATCCTCACCGGAAGAGGGAACTGGTCACTTATGGCTGAACATGAATGATTATCTTGTTGTTCGTAGTGTCACGTACGCATTTCTCAGACCGTTACAGCGAGAAAGAAATGGAGCAAGGTGGACAGAAAGGGATCGATTCACTCGAACACAACAGCCTTCAAACAATTGACTAACCCAAATTCTAGTTCGGTGGTTCCGCTCTTTTCTAATTATTATCGGTAAGATATTCTTATTCGACTGTCTATGAAAATGAGGTCTACTAGAAATTTTGTTAATTTGCGAGTTGAAGTAACTGAGCTGCATGAGATAACTGCATGAGTCTGAAAATATTGTAAGAAGATAGCAGAATTTTTGAGATGTTAGATGTCGAAATACGAGAATTGGACCATGTCATGGTGCGTTTATCACCATACTCCTGAACTTTGTTTACGATTTCCGTTTCACTATTGCTCTGGTTGGCTTCTTGGACTGTTCCTTCTGTTGATACTGATTAACTTGAATCGAAGAAAAGACTGCGAGCTTCTCATCGCTTTTCTTTATCTCTAGTTGGCTTCATAAACAATCTAGGATGTGAAATGACGCATTTTGTCTTTCACCTATAGCGAGTTGTAAGCAACGGTTCAACCAAAGGAATCCACCGTTTACCGACTCAAACCAAAAAGATCTAAACGAAATTGGACAATGTAAAAGACGCAAATTAACGACTGGTTTTATAAGGAATTTTCATGTTGTTAGTCATTATCCGAGCAAGATGAGTAACACAGTCTTCGTGCCATTATTCGCCGGTATATCTATAGATGAATCGGAATTACTTCCAAGGGAAACCTCCAATAACTTCTTGAGGGTGAATCGGTTCATTGGCTTTAATTTAGGTTGTTCATCTTCAGAAGGTCTAGGTTAAAGATACCAGGGTTTAAACTGGGGGAATCTACAGTGGAGTACGAAACAGAATAAGATATTCCTGGAATATTCCTATTGACGATGTAGAAAATAGTGGTCGCGAGGACATTTCTTTTCGTATATCGCATCAGGTGGTTACCTGTATAAACCGATCATAGTACAGGTATATGAATGTTCGATTGCAGCTCAGTTTATAAAGATGTCAAAGCCGAGCAAGCGAATGTGACATGGCTAGTAGTAGTCAATGCTAGAGTTGTGGAGAGGTTGAAAGGACAAAGGTCGAGTGGATAACGGTGGAGAGATGGGCAGATTTAAATGTTGATGAGAGTTGTGAGTTGAGACAAGAGAGCTGGATGAAGTAACGTACGATACATTAGAAACTGTGTCATGCATAGTCAGTGATATTTTCGGGATTGGACAGTGGGGATAAAAAATAATTAATTGGTAATGTTGTGGTAGCTGATACTGGGTGAGTGCAGGGTTGATACCCTGCTTTATGCACAATCAACCACTGTCCGGGCCAAGGTAACAACAGTCTGGATAAGCTTATTTTGTTTGCATAAGTTAGGGTTGAAAATTCAAATTGCAATCATCTCGGCTATGGTTAAAAAGCGCCTTCTTATTCCTTTAGCATATCTCTGGGGTATAGTGTGAATACATTTTTGTTCACAGCATTCCCGCCATCGACGATCTGGCCTTGAACAGAGTTGTGAATGTACCTAACTGTTACTTTGTAAAGGGCTGCAGGACAGTGCTCAGCAATACGTTTTGATAATTGCCTGATTCTTTGTCCAATGTAGAACATACTGCAAGTGCATGCGAAGAGATAGAAAACGAACGATTTGGACTGATGCCGAAGCAATATTTTATGTGCTGGAACAGTAAAGACAGAGTTGTCTTATGAATATAAGGTTGAGCCACAGGAAAATTTCTAGTGATCACTATGAAAAGTTCGGTGCCTTTTGAACGGAACAGTAATGAAAAAGTTCTGGTGATGAATGGTTGGGTTTTCGATTGTGTTGGTCTTCAATCGTATACGTTGATCAGCAAAAGCTCTTGGGTAACCACTTGACCGAAGCACGTCATGAACAAAACTTATCTCGTACTACAAAACATCATCACCGCAAAATCGGTATGTTGAACATCTAAACAGGTTAATTTTGTATTTCAAAGGGACAAAGCTACAAAAATACGTGTACTGTCCAACCCACGTTGTTTTGCGGAAGACGTTTCTTTGAATAACTTATCAGATATCTGTATGTGACTGCCTGATGTCATATATCGATAACTTTCCTTGTGAACATCGTTCTCTAAAATGACTCCAGGTTGAATAGAAATGGGATTAGAATTGGCAATATCATTAGTAAGCCCGAAATGGTGAACAGCGGTTCTTCCGGGTAAATCATTATTCTTGTTTATAAAAATATTTGGTAATAACACAACACCTTGTACTACCCTCAACTTATTAGCCGAACTTGTTGACTGTTTTTTTCCCTAATTTAGCTGTAATATCAGTAATTGCAGTGTTCCTGCAAATATTTAACAAATTCGGAAGGGCAGCCGAAAGATTTTGTCTTTCTGACAAGTAAACGCAAACAGGGCAAGAAGGGTAAAAATTCGAGGAGTTGTCCGAAAAAGCGCAGTGCACTTAACTCGACATGTCAATCACGAAACATTACGAGAAAAATCAATCGGGGAGAGGCGGCGTCCGGTGCGCGGCTATTTTTCGTGTATGCCAACAGGTAAATGTCATCGGAATTGATGCCCGAAAACTGCAAACGTAGTACGCCGCTCTATCAATTTTTGGTTTCATAAAAGTGAGGAGACCGGTGTCATCCTTACCGAGGGCTAGCAATCAGGAATGGTTCGTAATTGTAATGAAAGGTTAGGTATGTATGCAAACATGCGAGAAAATAGTTCGACGATGATTTGAATAAATGTGAAACCAACTTTATCTGAACTTTCGTAAGAGAGCAGAATTGACCTTACGTTTCACTTACGGAAGTTGATGAAGAAGACTGCGGAGATAATTTGGGCTTCACAAAGCGGAATTTGAGTCAGAATAAGTGCGTGTGAATGCAGCGTCCGGATTCTCAAGGTCAATGGAAGAACTAAATTATCTTTCAGTCCCAAAAAGTAGCTTGACCTCACTCTATATAAGTTTAAAGTCACGTGCCCCAAATTTCTTATGTCGTGTTGATCAGGTTAGAATGACAGACTCATGAAGCACTCGGAACAGACACGAATCACGGATCGGGAATCCAAATCGCCATTGAATCAAGCAATCGCACTGGTAGTCGAAGACCAATTTCCACGGTAACCGGGAGGCAGAGAAAAGGTCGGAGAAAAGCCGGTTCAGTAATATGGATAAGGAGTACTATTGGGTATACGGGTATCAACCAGTTATAGTTTGTATTCTTCGAGTCACACGATTCCTGTTGAAACTGCATGACTTTTGATTGATGGAAACCGTTAGCCACTGATTCATTGTTCTGCAAATGTAACGCGTGGCCCCTTGGCTGACGATCACTCGGGGGGTGGGGGGTGGATCACCACAAATAAACTCGGTCGTCGTAGTACCAATAAGCCCAAATTTTATCTGACGAAATTCAAGTCAAAGGAATGATATCCATGCATGCTGTAAAACACTGGTAACAGAACAATTCACCGCAAAAGTGACTCAAAACATCGGTAATAACTGTCAGATTAAACGAAAGAGGGCCGTCGAGAGTAAAAAAAAATGAGCAAAATCTTCATTATTTTCTTCATCAGATACGTAGACATATACCGTGTGATTCATTAAGCTAAAACGCGCTGTTGAGTACAGATAACAGTTATATTTTATTTGCTCTTTTACCCGAAGAAACTGTGGTTAATGGGAAAGTGTGATCACAACTAACAAAACCGTCTACACACCCCTGAATTGGTTGTGTCCGTTTTGTGTCTGCTTTGACTTTTGGCTACTCGGGGAAAAGCAACTTGCAGTAACCAGTCTTTACCAGATCTGCTCAACGGAGGACGATGTAATACATTTAATCTGGCGGAACGCATCAATTCTGGGTTTTCGGGAAATATGCGAAGAATTCAGCAGAATGATTTAGACTAAGCAAAAAGCAGTCTGCAGACAGTGTGAAAAATGCGCAGAGCGCTCTTAGCTAGAAATGAATTTCCTGTCTTTGTTCTGAATATAATGCTCGAATAGTTTGGTTCACCAATGCAGAAGGCCACTGTAAACTGGTCGTTCCAATCTCTGTCAGATGGGAACTACAGAGCAAGTAAAGTCTTGGTATGCATCCCAAAATAAGCAAGTTTTGCGCATCGTAGCTGGAATTTGCTTCTTTTCTAATACGTGGGTTTCTTCGTGCCCAGTAAACCTGAGTTTTTTGTCAGTCGCCCCGTGAAAGTAGAGAACGGCCTCATTAGTCCAGGTTACATCTGCAGCAAAGGATGGTTGTGTCAGCAAGATGTGCTTTCAATGAAGCCCATATCCGTGCTGGGTATATTTCCGGCTTTCAACATCTTTATTACTGTAAATATTTTAAATAAAATATAATTTGAATGATAAAGTGATGGAAAAATTCATATGATTGGAAAGAAGCCCAAATGTATGAATGAATAACTACACGGGTTTAAAGACCATACTAAAAGGATCTGAGAGACTGAACTATTTGGTTATGACAGTGTATCGAGCAAGAATGGACGGCAATCTATCCACAGTTCCACCTGAATAACTCTTGAATAGGTTAGATAAAAACTCCTTGAAAAAGCAATTTACAACGTAAACCAACAGAAGATTCTATTTCCTTGATTGGTAAAGGTATGGAAAAAACGGTCTCGATAAAAGTATTCAATTGGTTGTGTTGAAGGTTGGGAGAAATACGGAATACCGATCAATCATCAAAACATTCGGAGCCAACCCCATCCAGCTGGCTTGTTCCGAAATATGCCAAGCTTTCCAGACTAATATTTAAACAACGCATCATAATAAACCTGTGGAACTCGAATCTTCCCGCCGCTCCCAATCCCCCCTGCCATCCATCCTCCAACTGGACCATATCCCCAGCGCGTGCTCATTCAAGGCATCTGTCGTGCACGAACCAGTGACTCATTCGGTTGACAGGTAAAATCAGACAGCTTCTCATCTCCTGCCCTCTACCTACCTAGTTTGCCGATTGTTGATCGAATAAAATCAGTAATCGGTTGGTCTGTGTTCTCGTTCAATTTTTGTTCGGTGGGGCGGGCGTCGAGGAGATTGAATGACATGCTGTCATTCGGGAGCGAGCGTATATGGCTGCGATCCGACAGCAGCAGCAGTGGTCGTGCACCAGCTTATATCCTCTCTCTCTCTCAATGAATGCGTGAGTGCGTGTTTGTTCGGGCACGGTTACAATGATATAAACTGCATGCGTGTCCAGGTCGAATAAGCTGGATGATCCGTTTCCAATCTAGGGTATGATGGATCAGAAACAGAACATAATAGCATATGATGTCACCAATCGGCATGACGCGTATCAAATCCGGATGCAATCATTTGGTGAAGCCCAGCAATGAATCATTCTGCTGGTGGATGGCGCATAGCACAGGGTAATCTCATGGGATGTTGAACACACCGAAGATGGACTAGGTTGATCTAAAGGCTCAGTCTTCGCGATTCTAGAGTTGCAGTGACTTTTGCCTAAGATCAGCTGTCTACTGGATGACTCAAGTCTGCAGTCTACCAAAGTATGAACTCAGTCGTATAGCCATGGAAAAGAAAGTCCTCCTCCTAGGACTTCTTTACAAAACAGAGATGCGGTGGTTGAGAAGATCACTAAGGTTTGGTAATGGGTGCGTTCAAAGCTGAGAGAGTGTGACGCATAATCACAGCAACAACAATGACAAAAACAGCAGCAATAGCACACCCTTGATTTGGGATAAACGTTAATTTGTGATTGAATTTTTTGGAATGGCCTGTAGCCTTTTTTGTTCTTGTTGGGACACGCAGTCGTGTTTGTGTTCTGTGTCCCTGACTGGACTTGAATTTTGTGCCTGGGAGCCTAACGTTTTATCCCCAGTTCTATTGAGCTTTTCAATGGTGATTCAGTTCAAGTGTACTTTTAATGCACCGTATGTCGACCAAACCAAAAGGTGATTATCGCCATGTTTGAAGAAGAAAAATCACATTTGCCCAATTATCTTCTAATAGGGGAAAAAAGAGCAAAATCCGTGAGCTCACTGGAAATGAAATCCCTATTTTACGGTACTATTAAAATTCCGCGGAATTGTGCAAAGGCAACCCGGTTCTGAAGAGATTAGCAGGCAGCCTTTTATCTTCTTTGGCCAACAGCCGATTACGTAATTCGCGGGCAGTAGGCCGCTCCGGATTACAGACATGTGCATCTTTATTCAACCAGAACCAACGTGTGTATAATCCAATAAAATTGCCCAGCCCATTTGACCGGTTCCATTTCATTGATCAACTTTAGTTCTCTAAACAACTAAGATTAATGTAGATTGTGCTCTCTTGGTCCCGGAGATGAATCTTTTTCCAGCACGTAGATTCTGATATTACACAACTTCGAGAACGATTTAATGTTCTCAAGTTGTCAGCTTGAACTGATGTGCTCTTTTTTCTTCTGTTAAGAATGAACACTAAGCAACCACGAGTAATTTGGATCGGGTGATACAAAAATGTGAAGAAGCAGTCCTTAGGGAACAGAAAATGTCCACGGTTCCTAAAATACCGATCAATGTGCCAAAATCGAGGGCACACACTCCGATTAGGGGCAGAGGTTCAGAGTTCGATAACGAGAGTACACATCCGGCCTCCAATTTGCATTTGATGTTTTATACTAAGTCAGTGATTCCATTACAGATAGAAGAACAAGAAACCAATGGATAAGACCTGATCTATCGTACATTACAGCACTCAAAACCGGAAAAGGTTTATTGAAAAAAGTTGCGACAATGAGCACCACTCTTGTAGAGGAGACTCATCAATCGATCAGTGATGATCCAGTCATTTCGACTGTTTTACACAATAAGAAGGCTGCCATATTATTATTATTCATTGCTGAGATAGTCGGGATCCCTTTGAACGACCCTATACCTCTTCTACCCAGAAACAACTTGCAATACGGTACAAGTTAGGACAACTATTCACCTCTGGTTGGGAAACATTTCAACGATCGTCACTGGCGCAGAGAAAAGCCTAATCAAAGGTACTGTGATTTGTTTATGTGGACTCAGGGTGCACACCACTCCAACTCCTCATTTTATCCGCCGTTCTTCCACATGGTTATGCTATAAACTGCTTATTCGTGTAATATTTAGCCAGTAAACTAAGGCACTGGGAACAAGCTTGCTTGCCACTCCATATTCCAGTGCAATCAACGGATGTGTTTGCCTATCCAAAAGCTACACAAAATGTTTCCCTTTCATCAGGCTCCGCTCATAATTTTCCTAAATGTCCCCGTTGTATCCCTTCTCTTTCACATTCAGCCCTCCCCCCCCCAACCTAATAACCGTTGCGATCAGATGGTTCTCCCATTTGCTACGTGAGCACAATCAAGTACCCCGATTTCATATGAGAAAGTAATCTGAAACGGCCTTCTCATGTCCTGAGTGATGTCGATCCACCCAAACAGCTGTTTCTCCACACTTGTAAGTTATAAAAGTTCACTTTCTTGCAACTTATCATTTTTTCCTCCACAACAGTGCTTTTCCTCCATTTGCCTTCGTTTTTCCTCCATTCCATCGTTCCCTATCCAATTTAGAGTGATTTCGCTGCTTTCCTTTATGGATTAGCTATCACCAGCTGCTTCTGTTAGATAATCTTATCACTAGATTGTACGACTTGTGAATGGGTCATTTTGCGAACGGTGCTGATGAGATCCTAGGTCACAACTCACGTTTTCGTTCGGATTTTGTACGTCTGATATTATATCATCCCTCAACTATGTTTATTTTCCGGTTTATTCGTTATGGGATCAATGAATATAAAAAAATATTCTGTGCTGTATTTGGCCCGCATCCCCGGTGAGGGAAAAAAAGTGTTGGCTGCGTTGCAGCCTAAACTTTCCCAGTAGGTTCCATCAATCTCTTTATATGTTTTTTTAGTTATTTTTGTTTATCCGAGAAACAGCATCACATTTCCCCTCAACTAAATTGGAAGCATGACTCCTGACAAAAGCCGCTTCATACAATAGGTTGGGGAAGAGGGAGGTCCCAGGCAATATTTGTCACTCAGACTCTCGATTAAAATCGAGTTTTTCATCTACTCATGGACGAAAATGTGGTGTTGAAAGATTTATTCACAACAAATGAAAGCGTGCAATTCCTTGGGAGTTTTTTTCTCTCTCTCTCTCTCTCTGTGTGTGTGTGGTACCGATGGATT
>UZAN01039429.1:130450-147281 GCA_900618425.1 Echinostoma caproni | reverse complement strand
GTGGACTAAGCAAGTTTCAGGAAACTTTTATTTATATGGATTGTGCTCTCTTCAAGGGTACCAAACACATTGTAATTTGCTCTGTATGATTTTACATTCATAAAATCGAACTAGGTACTCAAAGAATAATTGAACAGTTTTATGAGATTTCATGCATTTGTTGTACCTCAAGATTACTTGCAATAAGTTTTTACTTAGGTTGAAAACTACAGTCTTCTACTCAATGGCTAATCACTCGGGGTTTTCATGTAGTTTGTAGGATTTCACGATTCCAATGTGAAACAATAAGTTCTTACAAGTCGACAGCCTGATTTGTTCACTTTCGGATTCTTGGAAAATACAAAGAGACGCACTGTTAGACTCACAGTACGGGATCGCATCAGTCACATATGATCCTCCATTAGCGCTATAATTCCTGTTTAATGAGGTGAAGAAGGAGGGTTCGTGAAACAGATCGAAGGATGAATGAAAAGTTTGAGAAAACACATCGTACAGATTTCGTAGGTGTGTCTTGGGATTTAATGAATTGAACAACTACGGAAGTGACATCATCCAAAATAAACCTGTTTGTGTTCCAGGCAACCTAAGGAGGGTCTTTAGGAACACTGAATGAAGCAGTCTGACATTTGAGGAGGGCAAGTTCGGCCAAATTTAGTGCTTACCAAATGAACGATACTGTGTACAGTCAGGTTTGTGCTTAAAAACAGGTCAATTAGTTGGACATAATTTTTTCTGACTGTTTTCAAATTGTTCACTCGAGACGGCTTTGTAAACATACAAGCTTGATAAAAAATCCATTTCACTTTGATCTGTCCCGATTCGCAAATCATTGTGCATTGGTTGGCGTCATTCCATACATCACCTCTCTTCTTGTACGCACAAAACACCCGGGGTGAAATTTCTTTACGCTTTTAATCTCCACTAACCAGAGAATTATCAACTAATCATCTAATCCAATCCAAATTGGTCTTCTGAACGAGAAACGAAGCAGCAAAAGAGTTTGCCTATCATCCCATTCCGTCTCCAGTCATAATGTCTACTGTGAATAGCTAGCTGAACCGCCGGGGTGAACTTGTCCAAACGCCCCGTACCGCGAGTAATGCAGTTTATTTTCAACGATTTTCAGTGCATGAGGTAAGCGAGAAAAACCGTCGTGTATTTGTTTGCACTAACCTTATACCGAATAAAGTCAGAAAAAAACATTGGCACAAAGCTATACATTCACCACTACACACACGTCTGTTCGTTCTCTATACATATCCCGGAAGAAGAAAAACCAGAGGTTTTGTAAACCACCTCATCCTCATTTACATTATCGCCTCCTAGCACATATTGACGCATGAATTTCATTTGATTTCATACAGGATTTCGTGCCCAATACAGTACTCGGATTTGGATTAAGTAAAGGGCCCCGGAACACTAAAACGAACAGGCAGTTGTTCTTGCGCGCGACAAACTGACAAGAAACATATCCAAACATTCCAAACATTCATGCGTCCGCAAGTTCGATACAATCTTGTCTCCTTTGCCCGCCTGGATACACACACATGCACAAGCAACTTGTTTCGCCTTAGAAACAATAACGGGCATATGTGTACTGTCTTCTGTCTATCCTCTTCGGATGAATCACAGTACATATTATTGTTAGTCTCGGTGATATTATTATCAATGTTCCTAGAGACATGTCTCAGAAGGAGCCCTATTGGGACGGACTCCGGTGACTCGGCAAAACAAACATATGTTGTTGTGCTGCCCAGAACGCCAGAGGATATCGATGTATGTCTGCATTTCGGAACAGAACAATTCCAACATGAGGCTCAATGTCGCAGATACAACACCACGGAAAAGATTTCCGTGCCCCCATTAAGAGGATGCACTTCGTCCCATTTCAGCACATGATTCATGCACATTGTGGAACTCAGTAAATTAAACGATGGAATGAATTTGTAGTTTATAAATTAATGTTTATTTTAATTAAAAGATCTTCCGAGGCCCATTGGTGCTCTGTAAAAGTTCTTAGTTGTTCTCTTAACGAGTGAATGTTGTTTGAAATGTGTTTGTGTGTATCTGTCTGTCTGTCGGTCGGTATCTGTATATTTGGAAGCAAATTTACATGTAAAGGGCAGTTACCTTCACGGACAGTTTGAAGATGAATTCGGAACTCTAGTGATTCAGTTATCCGCAAAAACCTTGAAAAACACCCTCCATTATGTCTGCGGATCAGCAAAGACTCCGATTTGAATATGGAGAATAAACATCAATGGATTGAATATCAGTCGCTTGTGACCTGTCTGCCAATCCACACTATAAAAGAACCAATTCCAGTATAATAGATTGTGTTATTTTATTTGAATAAATAATATTGAAATTACTAGTCAAACTTTGCATTTCAAGTATTCTGATCCGATAAGAAGTGACAGCAAGATCGCCACTGCTGTCAGTTGGCCGTCATGAACTTCAGTGTTTCCAATCATCCAGTTACGGAGTCTTTTGGACGACAACCCGAATGACAAGGTACACCTACTATACCTAATCACTGTGTGCATTTCTTTATGCCTCATCTCCACACCATCTATTGCCTCCACGTGGTTTTTTCCACTACAAATAAGACGCTGTTTGATCCCCAGTTGGGTCGATGGATTTGCACTGTTCGTGAGACCCAACCAAGTCAAAACAGCTTTCTATTACTTCCTAGCTTTTCAGCTCACGTCTCATTTACACGAGGAATTCACCATATAAACAAATCAAATCATTCATTACTCTCACACAATAAATGTTGGAATGTCCGATCACCAGCTCACTTATCGATACCCACCCTGATCGATACACTGGGCAACGCGGTTCTGTTTATCCTGCACGACGACCGATGCATTATGAAATTATTTATAGTTTGTGTAGGCACCAGAGTTTGATGGACGGGTACTGCTAGGGTGTCCTGCCACTAAGCAGGAGAACGATTAGGGTTCTTTGTGTACTTTACGACCGATTAGGGATTAGTTCTAACAAGAACCTGACAGCTGGACAGCGGATAAACCGAGGTAGAGGCCAATTTACTTGGAACGGTTACTCCTCGGTCATTTAACCAACTGAGACGGTGACTCGCATCGAACCCTCAACCTGGAGGACCAGGAGACTGAAATTTGAGAACAAAACACGAAATAACGAACAAGCTCGTTTTCGATTACTTCCTCATCTGGCTAATACAGTTATATAAGTAGGTAAAAGGCATATCACATTTGTATAACGTTTGACGTGTGTGTGGATTGGATTGGTAGCTATAATCAGTTGTTTATGTGTGGTTAACAAAAAATGGAGTGGTGGGTGCATGGGAAAGGGACGTGTCACATTAGGCATTAGGACGGAATCAAGGTTAACCATCACCGGTTTCGGGTACGGGGTCAATCGCAAGGGTCAATGGGTCATGGAAAGAGTCAGCTTCAATCATGCAACTAAATTCACTCCGTGGCCATGGCAGTTGAAGTGCTTTAATGAATCGTTTTTGGGAACAAAGCGATGGGTTAAACAGACGGATGGCTACTGCCTCAGCTGTTGCTAAATGTTGTTGGCGAACAGCCTTAGATGGATAAGGAGGAACCCGGTAGATCACCTTGAAAGCATCTTCATTCACAGTATGTCCCGTATTGGCGAGGTGTTCGACAATGGCAATTGTCATGATTTTTGTATCTCCATTAGTCAATCAGGCTGGTTTATGTTCCTTGATTCCCTGGGAGAACTTCCTGATGGTTCTACCTATGTAGCTTGCCGAACATGAGCAAACAAAGGATTAGGTAATCATAGAAAAGGTAGAAATAAGCAGTTTATCTTTGAGATTCATGGAAATAATTGGTTGATTGGTGAACTGAAGGCATAAACGTGCTGCGGGAAGTGTGTGAATGCTCTTTTCAAGTGTCGCATGATTAGCTCACTTTTGTGCTCCCCTTTGTAAGGGAGTCGCATGTATAAGTCTTTCTTATTGACTGTTGTTATAGGAGGTCCCTTGGGTGTCTCAGATAGATTTTTCTGAATGAACCGTTCCGGGTAACCGTTGGATACAAGTGTTAGTTTTATATTCTCCGGTTCTTGTGGTAAGCTTTCTTCTGAGCACGAGCTGCGAGGGAACGGACAAGGTTCCATTTCCGTATCAGTGGTACTAAGCTTGTGACGTGGATATATTGCCCAGTCCATGTTGGCTTGCGACTGAAACTTGTCTGACCCCTACCGTCTGACCTTCCAAGCATAATAAAATTTCCTAGCTTGACAAAACCTTTCGCTATAGCTCGTTGGATCAAAGAAGTGCACAAGCCATCACGCCACGTCAGTGTGCAATCTCTTCGTGATACAGACGATAGGTGGTGTATTCCGTCATACGCATGGTTCCACTCGGCTAGCTTATCCAGCGCGTCACCTGGTTTTCCACTAAGGAATTATTAATTATGTCCATGATTTACTCTCTTTCTTTCATCTTAAAACACATCGACAGACACATTTACCGCTTGCGTGCGAATTGGTTTCTTGGTAGTCTGCCCGTGCTCTTACACACCCAATGAGAGGCTTGCAGATTCGTCTTATTTAAATATTGCTGATAACATTAATACCTGATCATCGGGCTATTTGGTTTAGCAATTACTTGGAGATCGGAAGTTTACTCATCACTCGGTATTTTGGTTGAATTTCGAATTCAAAACAGGCAACGCCTAAACCCCACTATCTGGACGCAATGTTATAGGTAAAGTCCATTTAGTGCTACCAAGGGCACCTTAAACCCAGTGCCAAACCACCACGGTGTGAACAATGAAACGTTGTTTCCGTTATTACCTGGAAGGTTAAGGATCAGGGGTAACCTTTGGTGAATAGTGATCAGTAATCGCAGTCCCTCCCAGACTTTTCCCGCCCAGGATCTGTCTATTTCTGCCAAACGGATTTTGTCTCGAGGTTCATTACACTCCAATCACGGGTAGGTACAAGTGTTGGCCTATAAAGTCTAGAGAATAACCGGATGAAATTCGGCAAAATAAAGCGAACCAATTTATCAAAGATTTCACTCTTATTCTGTTTGAACATGAGACTTCTGCAATAGGGTTTAGATTAGGGTTTAATCTCTCGCTTTATTCTCGCAAAATATTGATCAATTAGTTTACTTGATTCTAATCTATATGCAGTCTTATGTGTTGGGTTGAAGGTCAATAATACTATACTGTGCATTCACTTTCGAATTGGATTTCGGTTTCAACAAATAGATAAGTAGATAGATATCACTGAAGACGACACTTGAACAAACATGAACTGGCAATTTGGTTCATCCATGGCATGAGCTGGTTGGCACAGTGGTAACGCACACGCCTTCCATGCGAGGAGTCTGGAGTTCAAATCCCGGAAGGGATGGCGGATAGGTACTACTGATGAGCTCCAGTAAGAGCGAAACTCAAGTCTAATGCTTCCGAGTGCCGGATTGAATCAATTAACCGGGGATTGTGCTTGAAGGTGAAGTTCGATGGTTGGTTAGCTCACATCAGTAAAAACCAATTATCCCACATCACTACTCACAAGTACCTGTAAATCAAATTTGATAGAAAGATGGATAGATAGATAGATAGATAGATAGATAGATAGATAGATAGATAGATAGATAGATGTATGGATAACTAAAACGTGAGCAACAGATTGCAATGACTTTGTAAAGTGTCTGAAGAAGCTGCATTTATGATCCATCAGATAAAAATCTACTGCTTCTTAAGAATAAAAATCCCCTTAGCAAAAAGATTGTTTCAAACAAATTTTCGTAGTTCAAGGTGTTTCAGAAGTGAGATCGGTTTTAACGCTCAGGTGGAAATCGTTCGATTTCTATTCCAAATATTTAGAAAGAACTATCATTACTAGCAACGTGAAAAGCTGTTCTCACGTTCATTTTTGACGATCGTAATGCGTACATTGCAAAAATAAATTTATATATACCTAAGAATCTGCGTATTTTCCATGCGGAAATCTTTTGCGTCCTTCCGTTTGAAAAACAGAATGGAGCACCAGGAAGTTGTTATAACAATTAAAAAAGCATGAAGTGTACCGAATAGATGTGGCGAGGTACACGCACACACATACACACACACGGTTCATATTTCATACTATCAGATGGCATTTCGTGATGGAACGTAACTACTGTAGAGGGGACAACACAGTGGCAAACATCCGGATGTTTGGGGTTGATTCTTAGTATAACCATATTTAATTAGCATTACAATCTGTGATACCATTCGTGTAGTTTTTGCACAGTTGTGAAGTAGCCATGGTTCCTGCCACAATATCCGCTTAACTAATCACGTCCAAATGAACAATATCATGCCTGTTCTTGGTGTAATCCCATACGAATGTGTGGACTGTTTAGACCAGTATTTTCCTTCAATCGTATTGCGGAGTTGTTTTCTCTTGAAATATGAACTTACTGCTGGAAGTTTATCCAAAAGAAGTTCTTCATCGTAAACCTAATCACGTCAAAAGAGATTTAAAAAAATTAAACGAAATGTGAGCATCTCGTTACATGTTTCTTCTTTCGGTCTGGATGCAATAAACCGAATTGATTGTATACTTTTATTCTATACAATTAATGAGAGAACAAGCAGTTAGGTCATTTGCATTTGATAGGAACTGATGTGTTCTCACCTCTTTTAAGGACATATCGAGGATATTCAGGTTTGTGGTTCAATAGTTACTCGATTCGATTTAAGATGATTTCCACCTATCAACAGTGTCCGGTATTTTTCGAACCGAGTAACCGCTCTCTGATTATCTGCAATACGAGACTTAGTGTTTATCGTCGAGAGCGTTGGAAACCGTGTCGAGAGGTTCGTTACTGAAACCAACGTAGTCATGTGGAACGGATGACCGCTTTTCTTATTCTTGTAGGTCATCTCGGAACAAACTGTCTAGTGTGCCGGTCTACCGGAATTCACACACCGTACGAAGACATCTCGCCCATTCAATTCAGCCGCTTCTATTGTTCTGTGATGTGAGACATTTGAAAACGAAAAATGGATATTGAATTTTAGTATTTTTTTAACCTCGCTGCGGAACAAGGAATGCGCAGTCTTCTTTTGGTTGAACGCATTGAAAAACATGTGAGGCTCACACTTAAAGTAGCAGCTCGTTTATTTAGGTCCCGTTCATTTGGACTAGGATTTTTGCACCGATGAGGTGAAGAAAGATAAAATGAAAACAGTTTAAAAAGGCGATAAAACAAATACGTGTTGTTCGTTAGATATACTAGCGTCGGTCAACCGATCCATCGCATTTCTCCCAAGGTTGAACGAACCGAGGATTGTGCGTGAATCTAAAGTTTGAACGATATTCCGTCCGAATTAGTATTATCAACTTTCTTATACCACAAATCAGGAATAACTATGAGTCAAAAGTGTTCTTAAATTTATCCTCGCGTATGCTCAATTGCTTGAATCCGAATCGAAGGCCTAACATGATGGGAGGTTGCGGTTGGAATTCACAAACAGTCGATTGCATCTCCATCTCATGCTATCGGACCAAATGAATATGACAGAATGTCTTTAAATATGATATCTGAATAAACTGAAACTGGTGATTTCGGTGACCCTAGCGTGATCAGGTTCTCCCAGTGGTAATAAACACACGCTTTCCATTTAATGAATCCGGAGTCCAAAGATCGGACGGGAAGGTGGATAGGCATTACCGATGGGCTCTAAGGAGGACGAATCTCGAGTCTGGTGCTTCCCAAGTGTAAGGTTAACTAGATGAACTGACGATTTGTGTGAGAATGTAGTGTGAAAGACGGTCATTCCAAAACACTGAACTTTCCCACCCTGCGACACAGTTAAGTTTGAGAGGAATGTCACATAATAACTCCTAGCTAGTTTATTGGAAAATGTTTTCGGCAACACCTTTAGAACCAAACAAACAAATTTATTACTTGAGAAAAGCTCTGGTTTTTCAATGTTTTTTCTGGTTTAGAATTTACCAAACACATAAAGAATAAATTAAGAAACCTGGACGGTTTAATTTTTTAATCCCGGTGAAATGTGGGGAACGAAATTTCCTTTTTACGGTGAATTCTGTCCCGTATAGACTAAATGAAATGTGAAGTGAAAAGCTATGAAGCACTGGACAGTTGTTTCGACCTGGTTGGGTCTCATCAGCACTGTGAATTATCGACCAAACTGGGAATCGAACCCGGGACCTCACAGGCAAAACACAAGCATGCTACCCTCTCGGCCACCGGGTAGAAAATGAAACAAATCCAACGGAGTCATTACCCCAGAGGTTTGTGCTGAGGTGAGCGAGGTGTGATGCCAGCAATAAACTCGCAAAGACAGTTTGTGCTATATCGTGTGAACGGAAAATGAAAAAGGTAGTCTGATCAGCTGCTCGGTGACCGAGTGGATAGCTTCCTCGCGTTCTACCTGTGAGGTCCCGGGTTGATCCCCAGATGGATCGATGGATTCACACTGCTGATGAGACCTAACCAGATAGAAGCAGTTGTACAGTGCTTCCTAGCTTTTCAGTTCACACTTCACTTACTCTATACACGATGAATTTCCCTTTGAAATTGAATCAAACCCTCTATTACTATCATGTTTTGTAATAATACCCTGTTTTTTCTTTGTTTTCCATACCCAGTAATCCAGATGGGAAGATCGTGGTTGTAATAATATGTGGCCACAATGTTAATTTTCCCTCTTTCTCGCTCTATCAAGTCTGTGCGAAATCCGGAATCAGAAGAAAGTAAACAATGGTGGTGATGGTAGACTTTGATTCGCTTTACACGCTCTCGTCCAAGAAGTGGATATACATACCAACTTGTCATAGAAAGGACCGCGTCCTATTGTAGCGCCCAGCTGTGTATATGCGCTCACCACTTAAAGCTCACAGTTCAAGAAAACTAGCTTCCCATGCTGTGATTTAAGAGTAAATATAGTTTGGATTCATTTGTACGAGAGTAAACAAATGAATAATATTTCATCAAACCTCGGATGGATTAACCAAATCTGACTTTTTGTTACTTTTGTCTGCATTCAGTTGAGCACATGCGAGTGAAATGTGCTCATCCATTCACTCCCACGCACACAGTCACGCACGTAAGCAAACAGGCAAGCTTACAGCTTCGATCACCCGATAGCGGGGGTGTACTCACGTGCATACCTACGTACGTAAGCGTGCAAGCACCTACGCACCGCAGTGTTCTTGTGTGTATGTGTGCCACAGCTTATTGCTCAAATCAGATAAGGTGAAAAACCAGTGCACTTGGCTCATCCCTTTTCAAGCGTCCTCCAACTCCTCATCATCATCGTGCGTTCAGCAGCGATGTTGTGTATGAAACTATCCGGAATATCATCCTCATCCGCTGTCCAGTCCGGGAGTATTTCAGTGCCAGTTCTGTTTGACGCATCCTTGTCCGTCCAAAGTGAATTTGCCAAGGTGGGTCGAATTGTTGGTCAACTTTGTCTGTACGACAAACCGGCAAAGTGAATGACTGTCTAGCTATCTGTTTGTTTGCCTGCCTGAGTGCACCTCCACCCTGCTGGCTCACGGAAATCCAACCTTAGTGCCTGGACAGATATGAGAGCCCCCTGAAAATGTGCCCAGACTCGAAATCGGCATCCGTGTGGGACATGAAGAGTCGGTGAGGTGGAAAAAGGTACCGTAGTTTCGGGTAATCGTCAATTCAGTGTAGTACCACCCTATCCCCTGGTCGACAGGATCGCTTCAATGCGGGAGATTACAGGAACGGGGATTGGGGACAAGTTCGGCTAGGGGAAAAAGGGGAATACAGGAATACAGGGATGCGCGCGATGCTTCAGATATGTTTGTTTGGTTGTTTGACTGGTTCGCTTTGTGTATACGCGTTTTAAAATCAGATAGGCGCCACTTCTGAGCATCATCCAGCAATCAGATAAAATCCGACATCATACTCTGAACTGAACAGCGCGCTAGCCAGATCGAGACTGGTTTGTCTATGATTGTGGATGATTAGACTGATAGGGACGAGCGAAGTGATTTCGCTTCTGGCTCCCGTGCTGTTTGTTGTGGCAGCATGTGTACCCTCGTAGGCGGATAGAAATTCAAACACTACGGGAATGCGTGTGTGACCGACCACGCACACAATCAACTACCAAAAAACTGAAAGAAATAATAAACTCACAGATTACCGACAAAGCGGTCTCGTTTCTACGCCCTATTTGAGGTTGTTTAACTGCACGAAATTGGGATGGCCAACAGAAAGAATAAGAGTATCTTGATGGAGGACTGTAGTCAATACGGCTGCTTTGTGCTTTGTGAATTCTCTCTGTTTGCTTTTATTCTCATCCTGTAAATTCATTTTTGTTCGGTCTTTCCAAGTAGATTGCGTGTCACATTGACGATGATTTCCGTGGCCCCAATGTAAAAAGAAAATTTTCTACCAGTCGACAGTGCAGATTTGTATTTCCGTGTATAAAATATCTTCGAATTGTTTCTATCTAAACAAATCAGCATTGGATCTGGAAGGGAAAACTATTCCGTTAACTTTAATGGGTCGATCGAACCCGTAAAAACAAGTTCAGATGCTAGCAACCTATAGTTCAATGTGGACAGATCCGTGTCAAAATTTTACGGATTTTGGTCAGTAGATATTTCATTTCAATTTCATTTTAGACAACCAGTAACCTTGCCCTTTAGATCACCGGTTCTCTTCACTCTCTTTCGTCTGCCGATGTTATCGATTAATGAATAAAAGGAAGTGATAAAAAGACATCGATCCCAGTAGTAGCAGACCAAGTATACAAATGCTCTCGGTCAATCTATGTGCACAAAGCAAATATTTGCGGTTTTCATACTCATATTTTGGATCGTGGTCTGACCACCCAAAACCTTTTAAAAATCATTACTCAGACAACCGCAAAACTCCAAGAAACTCTGTCCGTTAACACGTAAGTAACTCGTCCATCAACCATCAACAGTCCACGATTGTTAACTACTTTCGGTAGCGTTCATCTAAAACCATCTACTGCACTTCATCCAACCGTCACAATGCTTAGCCGGTTTCCAACCAAACTAGTTCAACGAAGTATGAAGAGTGATGTTTGAACACCGACAACCAGCCTATGGCCTTGACTCGTATCTGTCATATCTCTGCGCAGGCCAAACTGCAACATCGCGCACTTGTCCCTTCACGTATAGTTGGACCTTAGGGCGGTGACAACGTGGTTTCATAGTGGCGAACGCGAACCGAACAATTCATGTCCTTACCGAAACTCTATTAATAATTCATCCTCCAGAAAGGAATGCATCTGCCCAAGCCTACCTAAATAGAGCTCGATTGAGAATTGGCGCCGGAGTTGTTGAATGTTGTAAATAAGATTCTTGTCTCAGCAGTTAAAATCTGAACCATGGGAATGGGAACAGGATCCCAGGCTTCGTTCTGGTTTTTAGGAATAGCAGGCGGAGAGGCCACGCCCCGAATGAGATTCATCACAACAGTCACCAGCAGCATCCCACTGGTGTGTATGCTAGTTGCCACTACTTCACCAAGTGCTTGTCGAGACGACATTTGAAACCTGTTTCACACTGCTCCTCCACCAGCTTCCACGGGCATGAGTTTCAAAGAGTTGTCAACCTTTTATAAAGCCTATATTTTAAGGGAAATTGTGGTCATCCCAGCCTACGAGATAACGCCGGCCACGGTGCGACGCGTTACAATTTCTGCGCAGCGTACCACAGGCCAGCAGTACCGTGCGGTTCAAACGGAAGCTGCATGATGTCACCAATGTTCTCAGGCTATTGGAGAAGACCTGTTTAATCAATGACGTTTCTTTGTACATATTGTTTAATCCCATTGATTTTCCTGAATGAACATACCGTTTCTTCTGTGACGTTTTACCTCTACCTCAGTGACATTAGGTTCCAGCCTATTAGTGCGATTCCGTGTTTTATTTACGACTATGGTTCGTGATCCATGATTGGTCCATAATACGAATTCTACGGAAGTTCTGTAGATTTCAGCTTGCAAAGTGTTCACCAACTCATAAGCAAAGTGACGCTGGAACAGAACCGTGTACTGTTTGCCAAATTGGTTGGGTTTCACGCTTTTGCAATATTTGAATAAATAGATGTAGGTGGAGTTTGGGTGCGCAGATCGCTGTGGCTTTTAAACCTGGTTGAGATTGCAACTGGATGGATTTGAACGAGAAACAGAGTGATAACATTTGCCGTCCTTTTAAGTAAAAGCTTCATCTGTCAAAAACTACCTGAGCACAAAAAAATCTCTTGTAGCAATTGTACCAGCTGGTAAATTGGATTTAGTTGTTTCCTTTTCACATCTGAACGAACTGCATCATCATTGTTCAGCGCATCACAGTGAGGTAAACTTTATTAACCCTAACCAAACTCACATCTTACACGAAGTAGCATGAATGGGGAGTAGACTTACTTTTGGGAAGGAACGGGGAGGGAAAGAAATGCAAACCTCTGCGGTCAACACAAATGTTACACAGTTTAACTGTGTATGAAAAGAGATTCGATCATTTTGACCAGATACAAAATGACAGCAAGAAACTCCAACTATCGGTTCGCTGCCTTCTGCTTCAATCTGTTTCCAATCAACCAGTTACAGTCTGTTGAACTCAACTTTAAAAGACGAGAGAAAACTGCTCTACCCAATCACCCTGTGCATTTCCTCGTGCCTCTACTGTACATCATCTGCTAATCTCCACGTGGTTTCCTCTAACCCGGAGCGTGAGTGAAGTGCGGCTCGATAGACGACTAATAGGTATGCGCAATACATATCCTAACCAGCGAAGTCTATTAACCTTATTTCAATTTGATATTACAGTTTTCACCGAAAATTTCCCAAACCCACCTCAGATTTCGCCGAGGTTATTAACTCGCTCAAATTACATAAATATTCACTGTAAAATCCTCTAGGTGGCGGATCTATTCTTCACAAAAGATTTAAGCTATTGGAACTGTACAACAGAAGTGATCAAACTGAGGAATAATTTACACGATCCTATAACTTCCATGAAACTTTGCATCGACTCCAAAATGTTTCAGTCCCGATTACGTTTCCCGGGTGTTGAAAATGCTTGCGGTTATCTTTTTTAGCTCACTATCGTTCTTAATCACGCAGGAGCCCGGATGCTAGCTCCTGACACTTTATTTTCAAATCGAACCTGGTCAATAGCCAGTCTTGAAGCATCACTTTGCAACCTAAAGTTGTGAAGCACACAACAAACGTAAGAACAGAGTTTGTTAGCCTGTTATTTACTGTTTGCCCGTTCCCTATGCATTGGGGCAGACATACAGGGTCACGGACATACTCCACGTAGCGCAGCGTTTCGCTAGTCGAAAATTCAACACCATAATCTTGGTGATCACTCAACGTGCCCCCCAAATGATTGTTATCTACGACGAAGTTGGACAGGAAAGGTGAAACTGGGCAAAATCGATGAGTACAACCGCTGGTTTCGAACGATATACTTAGTTATAATACTACAGGAAGATTCCTTCTTGAAGAAGAGAGCCAATGAGTGTCCCACGGTAAACTGAACAAATGCTCCACTGAGATCAATAATCACCATATTATTGGTCGATGTTGTGCTGATCATAACTCGTGGACGTGACTCAACGAAAACACCCATGAACAGGTTAGAGTCCAGCCTATTGTTCACGGATGGTAGTATATTTTAAAGGTGCATGACATCGAAGTATGTTCATGGCTAACATATTCTTGACGATTTGGATTGAACTCATTCCGCAGTGGTTCGCATAAAAGCAGCGGGATATCTTTTGTGAAAACTGAAATCATCAATGGTTCTCTCCAAGATGATAATACGCGCTGTAATCAAATATTTTGCAGTGAGTCAGTGATAGGGTTTTCGAGGCCATTACCGCCAATCTTGCAAAGAGTGAGGGAAAGCCCGTCAGATCCTGTTACTTTTATCCTAACAGACCTTTGACATAACACCGTACTTCTGAAAATGTCCAGGACGCTTCAAATTCAACAGGCTAGCTGACTTGACTAGCTCCAGGGCAGCTAAACTGNTTTTACTTCAGTCTTAATAGCTTCTCCAGTTTTATCGCGCATTGTTTCACTAACCAGAGTCATTCCACTTGCAGTGTTATACATCAGTTGAAACTGTCTTTGGCTATCCCTTGAGATAGCGGCTACTTCCATTTCACCAAGTGTTTGTGGCCACCGGTTCCGACTGTCCTTCTTTAGGCTGTTTTGACTTAATTTTGCAGGCCCCACCTACTCCAGTTTCGATTCCATATGGTCCGTATTTGTCTCCTTTTTCTTCATCAGGGTTTGGGATTTGGGAGATATCCGGTACCCCTACTGGCTTCAGGATCAGATCCATAAGCGATGTTTGCTGTGGAATTCATTGCTCTTCCAATCTGATTCCATTGTACATGTGCACTAAAATCTTGCGTTGCGCATAGCTGATGCCCCAGATTGAACCGTCACGAACTTCCGGGTCAGACAAACGAGTTCATGAAATAATACATTTCACTGTGGTTTTGGCGATCAAAAGTTTGAGGTACCTGAAAACTAATATGTGGTCCAACTGATTTCATGTAATTCAATGGGATCTGTAATTTTTACGGATCTATGCAAACGGTAAATCAGTGCTGTTTGAAATATCGTGATCCTGAAGGAGTAATGAATACCAGTTACTTCTTCCTCAGTTAAAAAATCAGTTGGACGGACAGCCTTCTGTCAGATACGTCACCGGTTATCATAGGGCCAGAAATATATTCATTAAAGGGGATTTCTTATACACAATGGGATTATTTGTGATTACCGACAAAGCGCTCAGGACTGCTGTTTCGTCTTGCTTGTTACGCGTTATTAGTGCGCACACTTTGCGTCCCTATCTGTATGAAACAGCTGCTCAGTGCTCTTTGTCGATTATCACAAATATTTCCTCCGCGTATAAATGCATTTAGCTGCTGAAGAATTAACTATGTCCCACGGAGTGAAACCCATATTCAGGACCAATAACAGTGAATGGTACCCGTATATAATCAAATGGACTAATTCAAGCATGACACTCCGAACGCTTGCATTGGTAGACTGAGCTTGAAATCACCTTGGGCCCATTTCATATCAAAATATGTTTTACCTAATCAGCATCTTTACTTACTAGTTTCATTAATTTCCAATCGCTTATTTCCGCGGTCCATTGAAACACGAATTTGAAACGCATCTCCATTTCCCTTGAATGTTTCTCAGTGCGTAGCCGTGTACCCCAAGCACATCTTTTAAAGCATTTAGTTTGTCGACTCTGTAACGTTATTCCATAAGACTTAATTATCTACACGTTGGTTTTCTTCGGAGGGGGAGTCTTTCTCGTTTCAAACACATTTATCCATGTAATCAGGCTTCCATGAATGCTGTTGTTGTTGGGCTTGATTTTTCGGAAATGCGCAATATACGCACCCGGCCCAAGCACAGTCTCATTCCAAATGGGTCGCTGTTGTTATTGTTCTTGTATATGTTGCCTTTTCCCCCTGTTTTATCGGTCATTTTGCTGCACTATATTACTCCTTATTTAATGCATACTACTAACGAAAGTCTGGAATAGCCACGCATAAAAATGCATAAAGTAATTTGATTGCGATTATTACTTCAGGCATATCAATAACTTGAGCACATCTTCACTGAACTTTGGACCACCGAAAGCATTCCATTTTGCAAACTCTTATCAGACATGGTGTGCATATGGTTGTTACTTCCAGGATACCCAAGGTAACCTGATGTTAATCGAGCTGTGGGCGTGGCCTAATGTCTTTCACACACCGTGTAGGGTGTGTACAAACGGATGCCGATCCGTTTCACGTTCGATGGGGTGTGAAAAAGCAATTGCTAGGATGGATGCACTCCACAAATTTGATCCACTGGTGTTCTTATAGCTTGATGATATTGATTCACCTGATGCGTTTACCGCCGCGTTGTAACCAGCCTCGATAGCGCTTCATTGGGTCAAGCCACATTAAAACAAGTATTCTCACTAAACAATAGAGTTCCAATGGGCCGCGAACCAGGATTTCATTAGTTTGACACTACTGCATAATTTCTTAATATATTATTATTATTTTCTTTTTACTGTGGTCTCCTTATGCTGTTCGGCAGAAGCTCAATAGGTAATTTTTTGAGTACTCTGCTTTACCTTCTATGGTTAGCTGTTTCTAGCCTCAAACCGGCATTGTCTAATTTGCCTTTCAATCTGAGATGCCCAATGTGTTTCACCGAGTGTACACTGCACGCGCCTGAAATAGGACAAAGTGCTATGCTCACGTATTGCTAGTTGGGATTGGAGTACAGTCTAATCCATCGGTCCCACATGATTATCTCGTATATCCTTTACGTGCCCGTTAGTCGTTACCCTACCGGTTAGCTGTCCCTTCGTTTACATTATCACAAATCCTCCAGCTCGTGCACTATCCATTCATTCTATTGTGAATGCACTTTGGGACAGATTTGGGCACACTTGATTGATCTCGATGAACGTTCAAGTACATCGATTTCAAACAAAAAGTTCATGTTCTTTGTTTACAATTAACTTCAATGGAAGAACTCTTTCTTTGTGCTTATTCTTGTTCATAGACTATTTATTGATCGCTTTAGAACAAAAGGTAGCTGAACATGCGTTTTTGGTCAATTCGTGGTCATGTTTTGGAAATTGTGTGTTGGGCATTTATATTCGGTTGGTAAATTACAGTAAACGGGAATGTACGGATAGACAAGAAGTTCAAAAGAAAGATGAATTCTTGAAGAAGGTACTACTCAAAAAGGTAATCTATAGTGAACTGTGACCCCTCGCCCCCCCCCCCC